>CAUYPK010051256.1:0-53020 GCA_963574355.1 Loris lydekkerianus | reverse complement strand
AAAGTATCCAATGTACTCAGCCCTACTATGAAGCTAAACTATAGCTTTCACATGAAGGCTATAACCCAACTATAGCACAAGACTATGGGGAAAGGGCCAAGGAAGGGGAAGGGAGGGGGGAGGTTTGGATGGAGGGAGGGTAATGGGTCGGGAGGGTAATGGGTCGGGCCACATCTGTGGTGCATATTTTTATCTATAATAAAAAATAAATAAATAAATAAATAAATGGAAAAAAAATGGGAAAAAAAGGAAAAAAAATAAAATAAAATTATTTCACCTTTAAAAAAAAAAAAAGAAATACACTGTTTTTTTCTCACTCCATTAAATATAAATTGCCCATTAACACAGAGTGTGTTATGAACTGAGACTAAGGGAATTTGCTAAGTATTTCATTTTTTTTTTTTTTTCCAGGAAGATAATCCCTATGGAAAGGATAGAATTACATTCATAGAGCAAGGTTAACAAATTCTCTTAATTTTAGGTCATTAGGTTGATTTCCAACTTACTTTTGTTCCCTGTTTTTCTCCTTGACTTCTTCCTAAAGGATAAAAAAATCATGGACTATAGTTGCTATATCTCAAAAAAAAAAAGGCAGTGCCTGTGGCTCATAGGAGTAGGGCACCGACCCCATATACCAGAGGTGGTGGGTTCAAACCTGACCCCAGCCAAAAACTGAAAAAAAAAACCAACAGCTGGGCTTAAGAAATATACAACACTTTGTCAAAAATTTAAAGAGAACCAGAGATATTGTGGCCAAGTCGAAAATAAACTGATTAAATACACCTAGTGGTGTGAGACACCTTCCCTGTACTTTAGTCCAACCACAAAAGCATTGTTCAAAACACTTTTCACTTCCCAGGAATTGGCTTTCTATGACAAGTTTGCTGAATTATAACTGCCCAGAGAAGTCATTTGACCTCTAAGAGATTTACTTTTCTCATCTAAGAAAAAGGGAAATTGGGTTAAATAATCTTTAAATCTTGCTTGACTTAATAGTTTCTTATTCTACCAGATATTTTCAGTATTTCAGAAATCTGCTCTTGGAAAAAAAGACACTATAGGGGTTGGGAGGGGCAGGCAAAGTAATGGTACAATGTAATCAGATTTTTAAAATAGTAGTACAATTATCTGCTTTGAGATTTTGCATAATAACCAGAAACTTAGTTTCTCCCTGGCAGTAAGAATTTACAGAGGCCAATTTGCTAAGTCAGAACTTCATGTTATAGCTGAGCAGTAAACATATTTGTTTATGTAGAACCAGCTGAAGCTTAAGGAAGACCAACTGCTAATACCCAGAGACAGCCAAATAACATTTCTTCATTATTGACACTGCACACTTATGAAAGCATTATTTCTTTGCTATTTTTACAAGAGAAAAATCCCTGTAAAATGTAAACCTTGTTTGCCTACATCATTGGTCTTAGGGTATTCAGAATCAATAGAACACACCTTACATATATTCATATAAAAAAACCTACTCATATAAAACACTCTTTACAGAAATATTTCTGTAAAATCTTTTATTTAGAGTAATTAACAAATGCTATCTCCTTTCAGTTTTATCAAAGAAAGCAAATTCCTCCTAGTAGTCATATTTCTACTTCTAATGACACAATTGCTTTATTATGTGACATCCAAAGGAAAGACTTAAAATCCTATTTCTAGTAGAGTATTTAATCTGATAAATAACTTAGATTGTTACTTCAAAGCAAAAATATGAGCTTTGTGAAAAAAAGTTTTAACCCAAGCTTGGTAATTAATCACAGAAATAATAAGGATTATTCTCAAGATGGAATAGAATGTCTTAATTAGAAAGAAACACAAATGAAAGATTCATTTCATGGAGGAAAGGAAATATGTGCTATTTATTTGACAATAGGAAGTCAAACCAAAATATATTTGTATGATCTTAAATGGGGTCACGTAGGAAGGTGGGATATCTTTATGAATACTTTCAGCCTCTGAATTTGACGTGAGAATGAGGTCAAGAAAATGAATTTTATGTGTTACATGGCTAAGGTGCATATTAGAACTTATGCAGGACAATTCCTGTAGTCTATCTACTGGGAAATTACTTTCAAATACAAACACAGCTTTCAAATAAATATACTAGATGTATGTACACATGTGTATGTGGGTGTATTTTAATTTCCCCAACTGAGTACATCACTGCATAAAGTAGTCTTGTCCAGTGTAAAACAGACAACAGTTATTACTGGACAAAATTCAAGTGGGAATATATCCAACTTTTTGTAAGAAAGAAGCAAGGTATGATTACTAAGATCCACTAATGATTATTCTGAAATATTTTGAGAGCATCCATCTCAAGAAATAGAGGTAAGTAACTGGCTTTGACTTTGAACCACCTTATGCAAGTATCAGTTGTATTTCCAGAGATTAAAAAATACAACTTTGGATAACTTAATCTTTTTTTGAAGTCGTTCTGAGAAATAACACAGCATTTTGGCTTGAAGTACATGTATTCTCTTTGGATAAAAGGAACTAAGTTATAAAGGTAAAAATAAAGAGGGGGAAGAGATAAGGAGAAAAAATATCCAAGTGGGGAATATGCCTAAAAAGATTATTTTACCAAAAGCAAGGGAGAACTTGAAACAAAATAGGTTTGCTTTAAAATGCAAAGGAAGAGTCTTACCTAAGGGTCACTCCTCCAGTTCTTCCCTTTGACTGAATGAGTTCCACTTCTACTGACTTTGATCAGCTGCGAGCAAGCAAAAGCGCTTCAGAGGGGTCACTGACACACATTCTCCTGTGGGTTATCATGACACTGACAAAGAGCACCTACTAAACATTAAAAGAGCACAGAGATAGAGGTGGGCATGCCCGCAAACCCCTGACTAGCTGCCAGCCAGCTCCTCTGCCTATTAGCCCGTGGTTTCCACCTGCACCACCATGGCTGCTAAAGGTTGCTCAAGCACAGGCTCACTTCATAACCCCTTCTCTGTAAATCACGCATAACATATGAACTAGACCAATAAAGCCCAAAACCTACATTTTAATACTTTCTGATGTGATGAAAGAAGCAGAGAAGTTGAGATGCCCAAAAGAGAGAGGTATGAGCACCTCTGGCAATATAATAGAATAGTAAGACAGAATGCAAACAAAAATAGAAATACTTAATATATATTTATATATTTAATATTTATCTTCTGTTGTTGTTGACCTTTTGATTCACTGGTAACTAACTAGGAAGCATTTTGCTGCCCCCTTCCTTTGCTGGCTTTCTGTATTCCCATATCTGATGAGGAGGCCATGAGCTGAATGTTTGATTCAGCACAATTATCCTTCTCTGTGATGGTGTGAAGGATGTTCTCTTCCCTCGAATATGACACAATTGTTTGGCCAATAAAGAAGAGAATGACATTCAATTGTACTTCAACTACCTTTCCCCTTAAACCACGTTTTTTCAACTGTTTTTATCTCACGGCACACGTTGTACCTGTACTTCAATTTCCGTGGCACACGTAAATTATGTGGATCCAAAAAAAGAGTTAAAAAAAGAATGTAGTTACTGTGCTTTGACCTTCTTTCGAAAATAATTTAATCAGCGATCTTTAAAAATGTTCGTGGCATATCTAGGATCCTCTCAACACACAGCAGTGTGCCAGGGCACGACAGTTGAAAATCGTTGTCCTAGACCTTGAAAGTTTGAGTAGCAATGTGTTGACTTCATTAAACTCTTACCGTCTATGGAAATGTATTTCACTAGAATTCTTCTCAACTGTGTAATAGTGTTCAGTTTTCAAGCAAATATTTTATATTTTGATTGTGTATTAAGTGGTGACTAAATCCATGTGTATAAAAAAAATCTTCAACCTGTTTAGTGAGCTAAAGAGCAAAAGAAAGAAAACTCATTATCAGACATTGCTTGTGCTATATGAGGCTCTTTCAAGGTATAAACTTGAGAGAAACTTGAGCTTATTCATGACCCTGGTTTTGCATTGGACATAAGCCATATGTTTGCAGCAGTCACTGTTGTGTGACTGTTTAAATTCACTATGCCTAGAGTTTGTATCCTGAATTAATTTTATAAGGTGCCTTGGGGAATGCTGATTGCTGATATTTTCTGTTGGAAACAAGGTTAGGTAGAAACCTCAAAACTTTATGAAGTTCTGTAACTCAGCACATTACAATTCTGAATACTACCATACTCCAGAGGAATCGGTCTTGGTGACTTCACAAGACTAAATATTAACAAAATCACTAGCACTATTAAATCAACCAGGTTCTGCCAGTTTGCTCCTTGCAATAAAATTAGTGTATTAACACCTTCCACCCACTGATTGAATTAGAGTTGCATGTAATCTGATTTGTGAAATGCTGTACTCGCAAATTCAAGTCGTTAGGAAGAAGAAAGTGTGTTGAAGCAGATGTCTGGAGGGAAAGAGATCGCTGGAAATGTAAAGGTATTATAAAATGGCTTATCCATGGCTATGTTCCAGAGGTTTTAGAAATTTCCTCGTCTCTCCTTATTCAATTTAATGATGTCTTTCCCTAAGGAAAAGGAAAAACGGCAAGTGAGTTAAATGTTGATGTTCTGATGTTACATAGACTGAGTGTGTATGTCCATCACTTATTTTCTCTGTTATCTTGATCAGTGAGTGTAGTTTCTCTAAGTCTTCATCTTCTCATTTGTTAAAGGAGGATTTGACAATAGAACTGGCCTTTTAGTGTTGTTGTGAGGATCGAATGTGCTAACCCATGTTATTCTTTTAATGTATTTCCTGACTTAAAGAAAGACCCAGTGAGTAGAAGCTGATATCCTTCATCTTCTCAGCCTCACTGTTACCGAAAAACCATGCCAAGCAATGGTACCATTCAAGCATTTTTAAGGAAAGAGCAAATGAACACATTTTTCCTTTTTTCTGATTGTTTTTTAAGACAGTGGTGTTAACATACCGATTGTATAAAACTGACTAATGGGGTCTGGGATGTCTGAGATCACAGCCCTGGCAGAAGGGTGCCTTCTAGCTATGTCCTCCATGGAGGAAAGCATGGAGATTCTCTTCAGGATCTCTTTTACAAGGGCTCTGCCTCATGATGTACTAGCTCCAAAAGGCCCCATTGCATTGCATTGGTGATTGGATTTTAGTATATAAATTTGTGGGAGAAGAGGAGTGGTGCCTAACCATTGAGACCATAGCTATGGCACTCAAGAGGAAGCAGATTTCAATTCTTGTTTCCATGTAAATGCTTCACTTCTTAACTAACTTACCTCATTCTTATTCTGCTTTATTCTGAAAATGAAGAAATAACATTTAGCTGCATGTAGGAATGATGTGAGTTATTTCTAAAAGATTGACTCTGTTGTAAACATGATGTTGTTAAATGATAGCTTGCTTTGTCAGATGATATTTACCTTCTTTTATTCAGAGAAAGAACTTGAAAGAGTCAAGAAGTGATTAGGTAACTCTTTACTTTTGGTGGGTGCCATGATGTTACCATCTTAGCCCTCAAAATGCTCTTAAACATGGAACATCTGCCATCATTTTCAACCTTATTATTATTTTTTTTCGGTACTGTGTTTGTAATTTTTTTGTTTTCATTCAAGTAAACTGAAGGAAGGGAGGTGGAATCCTCAGAGAAAATTTCCTATGTCAAAGGGAAAAAATGTTTAATCATTCAGAGCAATAATTGCATTGTAAATATTAGCTCAGCTGATCAGAAGCAGAGAGCCAAAAGCAAACCAGGGAGCTGCTACTTGTTGCCTCTGGGCGCCTTCCTTCCCGCTCTAGCAGCTGCATTTCAGGTCACCTAGTAAATGATGCTGCTTTCTACCTTTTCTTTCAGAACTCTATTCCTTCATCCCCACCTAAGCTTTAAGCTCAGAAATTGCCAGTCCTGGGGCATCCCCTATGCACTTCCATGTTGCTGTTTTGCAAAGAACTCTTAATGGCATATTGATAGCCAGGCTGCTCTGGAGCAGAATAATTAGCTATGCGACATTAATTAGGCCAGAAAATGTGATGTGAGATAAACACATACCAAGTCATTCATCTATATAGACCCGTTCTCAAGGCAGGGTTTACCTTAGTTTATCTGATAATTTCTTTAAAGTCTGGAAATCTGTTTGAGATTTTGTTTTTGTTTTCACATTTTTGAGTGCTATGATCTGAACACTTATGCTATTTTGTTTTCTATTCCAGTATTAATAGTCTGATTTTTTTTTTTTTTTGTTAAATGTGTCAGAAATTTGTCTGATCCTCCCCACGTCTATATCTTCTTCCAACATTCATACACATGTGTGTGCACATCCACACACTCACCCCACACAACTAGGAGTCATTGTAGATGAGTGATTTTATCTCATTCTTGTTAGAATTTCCCTTTTATTGTTTGTGGAGCTGAATCGACCTTCTGTGCTTGGCGCTGCTGACTCTTGCATAAAATACAAAAATCATTCCTAGCTGGGTAAGAAGCTTGACTTCCACCCCTATCAGATAATGGGGTGATTTTTTGAGGAGACTGTAAGAGAAAAGATCTGCAGATGAGAAGGGAAAAATATGCGTAAGCATTTCTCTGGTGGTCTATTCAAATCCTTCAAACAAAGTCTGGCCCACAGTACTTTCGGACACACTCCCAATTCTCTTTCAACAGAGAAGCTTGGGGGTGCTTATGGCTCAAAGGGGAAGGGCACCGGTCCCATATGCCAGAGATGGTGGGTTCAAACCCAGCCCCGGCCAAAAACCACACACAAAAAATAAATAAATATTAAAAAAAAAAAAAAAACAGAGAAGCTTGTTCTCTTTTCTTTTTCTACTTTTTATCAAACATTTGCAGTATTTCACATGCTACGGTGAGTGCTTTACTTTCATTTGGCTCACTTCCTCTTACAATACACCTGTGTGGTGTGGTGGGTCCTGTTTGTGGAGCTTCCGTGACCCTGCGAGGGGAGAGAAGCCATGGGCGTGTGCCTACTGACGCTGTCACCATGCTCTGCGATAACACAGTGCTCATGCATTTGCTATGTCCCCCATTGAACCGTATCGCCTTCATTATTCCATGTCTAGCAAATTACACAGTGGCAGTCCAGAGAAGAGTACTCATTCAGTATTGACCACATGAACGAGGCCCTGCTTCTGAAACCCCAAAACCCTGTGCAGGGTCATTCTGGGAAAGGGGAGGGGCTCATCCTCTCTACACTAGAAGACCATATGTCAACATGGCCAGTGAGGAAACAGGATGGAAACTCCCCTTACTTTCTCACATTCTCCCCGCTCCCTCCCCCCCCTTTTTTATTTTTTTGCAGTTTTAGGCCAGGGCCAGGTTTGAACCCACCACCTCTGGTATATAGGGCCGGTGCCCTATTCCTTAAGCCACAGCGCCATCCTCGCATTCCCCCTTTTTCTTTCAGTTCTTAAAGTTTTACAAACCTCAAGTATTTCAAAAATCAGTCTTTATATGGCTTTATCCTTTAATTTCAATAATAACTGCGTACATGTATTGGCACCTGAAGATGTTTCTAATATAAGGTTAAATGGGGAAAAAAGGGTGTTCTCACAGTACACACAGACTCAATCAATTTTGAACTTGTAGATGCATATTTGTATGCCTATTTCCTGGCACATTTTAATTCTCTATTCATTCTCATTTAATCAACCCCCTATTGTTGAATACTTGGACTGTTTCTAATGTTTTGTCATATTCTTTTTGTTTTGTTTTTTAAGCCTGTACAAGCATCCTTGTATGACTTCTCTGCATGGTTGTCTAATTATTTTGTTAAGATAAAAGGATCCATATGGTGTCCACTTCAATGCAGTTAGTGGTACGATTTGCTGCTCTGCCTCTGGGAATGGGCTTTGTCTCTGAGGCCAGTAGCTGCCACTTTATCTGGTGACTGGAGCAATTTGCCTTCATGTGATGTGGCTAATGAGGCGTGGAAAGGTTGTCTGTATCTCACATATCAGTGAGTTTTCTGACGCCCCTAAGAGATACTATTTTTTTTTTTTTTTAAGCCTATTCCTGAGCTGAATTTGTGTGATCTTCTCACAGAGAGAACAATCACCTTTCATCTGATACACAGGATCCCTGGGCAGGGGCTCTTGTCTACCCTGAGTTCTGGGGGACTGGGTCCGATTTAAAAAGTTGAAGGTGCTTGTTGGCTTCCTTACCGGTCGTTTTGAAGTTGTAATCTCACAGAGATCTCTCAAGGATTTTTAGCTTAGAATGAGCACAAACTCATTTGTGCTGACATCACCCACTTCTAGAGTACCTACTGTGTGCAATACCATGTTATTTACTGATGTCAACGTGCTGCCACAAAGGACTGGTAGGAGTAACTGGGCAGGCGAGGGAAAGAAAGGCCTTGCTGCAGAGAACAGAGCAGTTGGCCTACTTGGAATTACAAGTGGTCTGGTTTTGCTGGATGTGGGTTTGCAAGCTGAAGAATAATGAGTGTATCAAGAAGGAACAGAGCACAGAGGGCCCTGCCTCTCCGTGGCATTGGTCATAATATTTGCTCGCTTGTTTTGTCTGTTTATTGGGTGGTTTGCTTTTGAATGAGAATTCAGCCAAAACATTATCATGAATTCCTCTTCTTGTATATAAAAGTCATTGCAATGGCTTCCTGTTGCTCTCAGAGAAGACTGTCTTTGGTTTGGCCTACAAGGTGTGGTACAATCTATCCCCTACCTCTCACCAGGTTTGCACTGGCCCCTCGGGGCTCTGGTCATATGAACCTTCCTTCATTTTCATTAATAGAGCGTGTTGCTGTTTCCCTGACAGAAATTTTGCGTAAGCTTATCTACTCTATATGAATCCTCCTTCCTTCCCGCCACGCTTACCTATTTCTTTTCTCTCTCATGTCTCAGCTCAAATACTTTTTACTCAAGGAAGTTGTCCCTAAGTTCCTTGACTATATCTACTTTTCCAGTTATCCCAGGAAGCATCATCAGTGATATATTGGTATAACTGTTGATGGATTCTTCTTCCTCCTAATAAGTAACATCGTCATCAATCTCACCATTGTTAAATTGGCTAGAATTATTTGTGGCACTTGCCATGTGCCCTACCCTGTTCTAAACAGTTTATATCTATGAACTCATTTAATTCCCTTAACAATTTCCATTAAACAGGTGATCACGACACTGAGGAAGAGAAAGGTTAAGTAAGCCCTCCAAAGTTACAAAGCTAGTAAGTGATGAAGTTAGAATTTGCACCCAAGAATTCCAGACCCAAATTGCAGTAAATATTTGTTGAAAGACTAAGTGTAAAGAAAACAGTAATTAAAACTTCATGTACATTCAATTCTTAACTGGAGGCATTTAGGTGTGTAGATACAAAAGAACCATGATAAAGTCTTTATTTACAGTAATATATTCTAGAGAAGATTGGGAAAAGAGAAACCCCAGAATATTTTATGTGATTTATAATAAAAAATCTTTTAAGTATAGGAAAATTACAAAAGGGTAACCAAAAAGATTAGTTGTTTGGTTTATGTGCTCATTATGGTGACCTAACCTGACTGGAGTTAGGTTTGTTCCGTGTCTATAATTCTAAGCACTGCTGTTTTTTATCTTGAATAATAATGCAATATTCGCTAAGTGTTTCCTGTATGGAAAACATCCCTTGAGAAGTTTGAAATAGAAAGAGCAGGTCAATGGTAGTACCAGCCAGGACTCTGCCAGTATTGTGGCTACCCTGTTTAAACAATACTTTCTCACTTCTATACAATAAGTGTTTCACAGCTTTGTGTTTTCATGCATTGAGATTTTTCCCATAGGTCCAAGAAGACCTCTAGAAATCAAAGAGAAACAATGATGATTAGTTAAACTAGTTCTGGGATGTTAGACATTAGATCGTTGTCAGAAACACACAGTCAGACCATTAAAATCCCTTTGCATTACCAGATCTTTATAAAGCACGTTCAGTCTCCCCATGGACTTGCCTTCACATACCCTTCACTGAGATAGCTGGGAAAATATCTGCCCAAATAGCTAGTATGTTATGTATAATGTATATGTGGATTCCACACTTTATTTTCTTTGTTATTATCTTTTATGTTCAAGCAGTACTAATATCATGACATAATTTTTTTCTTTGTATTTTTTATGGGACAAAAAAGGGCAAAGGTGTGAAAGCATTTGATGTGTTCTGGAGGGGATAGATTATATATTATAATATTGAAGGGGGCAGAAAGTGAACTAAGTATGTGAAATATAGATAGATTTATATATCATATATATGTGTGTGTGCATAAATATTTTTTACAAGTTATTTTTCTTCTACCATTGAAATTATTAACTGGAATGGTGACTTAGATATTTGATTTCTTTACTCCTGGATTTACTAGTAAAGATAGAATATAATATGAAAGAAATAATGTAGTATTAATCTGGAACAATAATACAGTATATAGTGCTGTGATCTGTTATGTCATAACCAAAGGTGATTTACCTATAGCTGCCTTTTAAATAGGATTTTACATAGTACTGTTTTGTATCAACTATCACCCAATAATATTTAATACATAAAGATAGTGAAATTAATGTTTATAAATTTTGGTACTTATGCTAGAGCTGAATGTTCTAACTGTTGGAATGTAGTGGAGATTCTGACTCCAGGGACATCTCCTGAGTATCTACACTGAACCTGGAGTCAATTCAGGGAGGCATTATTATCAGCAGTCATCCCATTTCAAGTTAGAGTATAAGTATATGGATTTGGAGGTGACTCAGTGATGGATAAAGATTGAATCATTCATAGGAAAAGGTATTCCATGGAAGGTGGATAAGACTAAAATCAGGTGTCTGGACTAGAGAATTGGGCTCTAAGTGAAATAAACTCAGAATCCAGTAGAAACTGATTCAGCAAAACAAGTTTAAATTTCAGCTGGACTTCAGAGCTAGAGTTCCAGATGCCCCGTCTACCTTCCTGGGTAAGAACGAGGGAGCAGAGAAGGAGAATGGTGCAAATGAAGGGGCACATGGGTGTCAACAGACCACGCGGACAGTCTGGCCAACTTCATAGAGGATTCTTAGGTTAAGAGCCATGGTAGAAAGGCTAAATGGGGGGGTTCTGTCTGATTATGGGTATCTTGATTCTGGACACTTAGTAACTACGGATTATATTATTTTCATATTTTTTTTCTTTATGGTTGGTAGAGAGCAAACAATACTCTCCCATCACTTGCTCTAGAACTGATTGTGCTGTGGCATCATTGTAGGAGTGTGGCACGAAGTTAAGTGCTTCATAAATGACCAAGCAATAAATGAGTGAGTGATGGAATAAATATGAGGGTAAATGAGCAAAATGTTGTGCAGATGGAGTGGGAGTGTGGCAGACAAGGGCTGACATCATCCTTCAAGGACCAGCTCGAAATGCCACATTTCCACGACAGCTTTCAACTAAGTTAATTACTTCTCTCTTCTGTTCCAACAGTGATTTATTTATTATACTTTAAAAGTGTCAGTCATTTTGGTGTTCTATTTCATAAATCCCTCTTACCATAAAATCTTTGACTAATGGGATTAATAGTGTGCACCTATGTCACTACTCATAGTATCTGCCAAAGACAATACTCTCAATATACACAGCATTTAGCAAATTGAATCTATAAAGTTTCTAACACATTAGTATGGTGTATGAACTGTGCTTCATTCATTGAAATAAGGTGACAAAGCTTTGTGATCACATGGGAGCCACATTGCAAAATCAGAGCAGTAGCCTCTCCATAGCCAGGATTTTTTCCCCATTCGTTCAGGCATCCCCCACCATGGTTATCTCTCATCCTTTACCTAGAAATTATATATTGGAGGTTGTCGCTGGGTCTAGCTCACCCCATGGTTAATGCACTTCTTTGGCATAGAGGAATGAACTCTACATTTATTGATACCCTGTCAAGGACTCTCTACAGTGACATAGTGTTATGTCCTCATAGTAAGGAAGCTGAAAAAACCAAGACTGTGGCTGGAGACTAAAAGGGACAGGGCAAGAAAAGCATGAATGACATGAAGGAGAGAGCTTGTCTTTTCTTCCCAATGTGCTGGGGAGCCCAGAAGTGGCATCTCTTTGTACTTCTGCAGTGACATTTTAATTTATAAGCTAAGAATGCACTGATCGCCAACTGCAAAAATTGATTTGATTGTTCATCTGATTCCACCCATGTCAGAGTTTCAAAGTAATTATGATAGTGGGACTGATAGGCAGGCAATTACATTTTTGTTCTTCCTTCTGCTTTCTGGCTGCTTCTTGCTCTCTTTCTCTCCCCTTCCCCCTCAAGGTTGATCTTGTCAGGAAGGCAATGTAGGCAGAAGACAAGAGAGTGATCTTTGGACAAGTGGTATATGGACTCCCATGACATGGGCTATAATAATAAATGACAGCATAGCTATTTCTTTATCATAATCTAATTTGATTAGCCTCCTATGAAATCTAATTAGTTAAAAGATGCAGACTATTTTGTGTCCTTGGAAGTACAAAACAGAAACATGTACCATAGTTTGCTAGTCCATTCGTGGGTCGATGGGCATTTGGGCTTCTTCCATGACTTAGCAATTATGAATTGTGGTACATGTATACCATGGAATACTATGCAGCCTTAAAGAAAGATGGAGACTTTGCCTCTTTCATGTTTACATGGATGGAGCTGGAACATATTCTCCTTAGCAAAGTATCCAAGGAATGGAAGAAAAAGTATCCAATGTACTCAGCCCTACTATGAAGCTAAACTATAGCTTTCACATGAAGGCTATAACCCAACTATAACACAAGACTATGGGGAAAGGACCAAAGAAGGGGAAGGGAGGTTTGGGTGGAGGGCGGGTAATGGGTCGGGCTACATCTATGGTGCATATTTTTACCTATAAAAAAAAAAAAGCATTCAGTGGGGAAAAGATTCTCTATTTAACAAATGGTGCTGGGTAAAATGGTTGGCAACCTGTAGAACATTGAAACTAGACCCACACCTTTCACCATTAACTAAGATAGACTCTCACTGGATAAAAGATTTAAACTTAAGACATGAACCTATAAAAATACTTGAAGAAAGTGCAGGGAAAACTCTTGAAGGAATCGGCCTGGGTGAATATTTTATGAGGAAGACTCCCCAGGCAATTGAAGCAGTACCAAAAATACACTACTGGGACCTGATCAAACTAAAAAGCTTGTGCACAGCCAAGAACATAGTGAGTAAAGCAAGCAGACAGCCCTCAGAATGGGAGAAAATATTTGCAGGTTATACCTCCAATGAAGGTCTAATAACCAGAATCCACAGAGAACTCAAATTTATTAGCAAAAAAAGAACATGTGACCCCATTTCAAGGTGGGCAAGGGACTTAAAGAGAAACTTCTTTAAAGAAGACAGACGCAAAATCTACAAACACATGAAAAAAAGCTCATCATCCTTAATCATCAGAGAAATGCAAATCAAAACTACTTGAGATATCACCTAACCCCAGTAAGACTAGCTGACATAACAAAATCCCAAAATCAGAAATGTTGGCCTGGATGTGGAGGAAAGGGCACACTTCTACACTGCTGGTGGGAATGCACACTAATACGTTCCTTCTGGAAGGATGTTTGGAGAATACTTAGAGACCTAAAAATAGACCTGCCTTTCGATCCTATAATTCCTCTTCTAGGTTTATACCCAGAAGACCAAAAGTCACAATATAACAAAAACATCTGTACCAAAATGTTTATTGCAGCCCAATTCATAATTGCTAAGTCATGGAAGAAGTCCAAGTGCCCATTGATCCAAGAATGGACTAGCAAATTGTGGTACATGTATACCATGGAATACTATGCAGCCTTAAAGAAAGATGGAGATTTTACCTCTTTTATGTTTACATGGATAGAGCTGGAACATATTCTTCTTAGCAAAGTATCTCAGGAATGGAAGAAAAAGTATCCAATGTACTCAGTGCTATAATGAAGCTAAATTATAGCTTTCACATGAAGGCTATAACTCAACTATAGCACAAGACTATGGGGAAAGGACCAAGGAAGGGGAAGGGGAAGTGAGGGGTGAGGTTTTGGTGGAGGGAGGGTAATGGGTGGGTCCACATCTATGGTGCATGTTAGAATGGGTACAGGCAATTGCACTAATGTACACAGCTATGATTTAACAATTAAAAAGACAAAAAAAACCAGTATTATGTGTTCTGTGTATGAAATTATCCCCCAAACTAGCCACTGAAGATGAGGAGTATTTATTATCTCACATAGTTTGAGACAGGCATAATCGACAAGTGCCTTGCCGGGAAGTTCTGTCTGAGGGTCTCTCATGAAGCTGCAGTACAGGTGTTGACGGGGGCTGCATCATCTGAAGGCTTGACCCAGGTGAAAGTTCTTGGTTTCTTACAGCAGGAACATTTCCATATGGCCTGTTCCACATGGGCTGCCCCCCTACCCCAAAGAGAGTTATGTGGAGGCATGGTTCAATCCAATCAGAAGCCTCATTAACTTTTGTAACCTACTCTCAGAAGTAACATACCATCACTTCTGTTGTCGTCCCCTGGTCACACAGACTAGCCCTGAGACATCTTACAGGGGACTTCAAGGAGGCAGAAATCTTTGAGGTTATTTCAGAGACTGGTTACTATAGTCCACCCCTTGACCACATCCCTCTACATATGTGGTCATCAAGCCTCAGGCTGTGGACTGGTAGTAGTCTGTGACCTGTTAGGAAATGGGCTGTACAGCAGGAGGTGAGTGGCTGGTGAAGCTTTTGATTTTAGTAACTTCAATATTATATTAATAAATATCATTAATATTAATGTATTAATAATATATTGACTTTAATAACCTTAATACTTTCAGTAATATATTCTCCTTAATATAATGTGACATTTTAACGTGTAATCAATGAGATATTTTACATTCTTTTTCATATTAAATCTTTGAAATTCAGTATAATTTTATGTTTGCAGCACATGTCAATTTAGACTAGCCACATATCAGGTTCTCAACAGCCACATGTGACCAGCAGTTATCACATCATATAGTATGTGTAGAAGCTTTATCTATATTTACAGCTGTTCCCCATTACTTGCATCACCCCCTGAGCTCCACCTCCTGTCAGAGCATCAGTGGCATTAGATTCTCATAGGAGCACAGACCCTACTGTAGGCTGTGCGTGTGAGGAATCTAGGTTGTGTGCTCCTTACAAGAATCTAATGCTTTCCTGAGCCCGTGGGAACCATAAAGTAAGTTCCTGGTGCTAAAAAGGTTGGAGACTACTGCTGTATATGTTACATACAATCTCCAACTCCCAAGGTCTCCCCTTCTAAATCTCATCCCATTATAGAATCAGCTCAAAGTCCAGAATCTCATCATCAGAATCAGATCCTGATGTGGATGAAGCTCCTCGGGTGTACTTCCTCAAAGACAATTCCCTCCGATCTTAAGACCTGTGACATGAAGATACAAGTTATCTGTCCATCACATACTTAATACTTAGGGAAGATGCAGGGGATGACTACCCAAACAAAGGAATCACTGGCCCATAGAAATCCTATGGGGCAAATGTTAGGTATCCCTTGATTAGCCCATATTGCCTAGAAATACATGGAGCTTCATGGTTTTTAGTATTCCTTTCTAGGCTCTTGGTTCCACCATCTGAGTCTGGTACCATGAGTAGTTTTCTCAGCTTCTTTTGCTTAAAGAAGTCAAAGGGTCCAAAGTCCTCTTCTGTGAGAATGGTCTACATCAGTGCAAGCTGGTAGTATTTCTTGTGATATAATTCTCTTAAAAACACAGTGGGTCTCGTGTGAATCTCATTGGGGGTTTTTACTCCATTAGACAAAAGCTGTACTTATAATACTCTTCAACGTAAGTCCTTCTTGACTTTGGTTTTCTACTGAGGACTTTCTACCCCTTTAAGCTTCATAGAAGCCTTGAGAGGATCTGTAAAGTATACATTTAAAGTTTGAGAGGTCCTCTGTCTGACTGAATGGCACTCAGAGGCACCATCTTTGATCTCTCTGAAGTCTTAGCAAAGGATTTAACAGTCACACACTTTGCTTCATCTTTGGACTATGCTTTTCTGAGGGTTTTCTATGTTTGATCTTTGCTCAGAAACCATTTCTTAATTTTAGCATCAATTGACATCTGAAGAAGCTGGAAAATCTTCAAAAACAGCACATCTTGGTTCTTTTCTCCTCAATGCATCTCTCTTCTCTCATATTTTGCTAAAAGTGGAAAATGGGTGGAAACCTGGAAACCAACTCTGGAACAATTTCCTTAGCTAGATCAGCCAGTTTATTAAATACATGTCCTAACTCCTAAACTACTGCAGGCAGTAGGGTTGCTAAATTTTCTGCCACTGCATAACAAGGCTCCCTGCTCCTCTAACATCCAGTAACTGTTCTCTTTCTCTCTCTTTGGTTTTTTTTTTTTTTTTTTCTTTTTTTTTTTTTTGGAGACAGAGTCTCCCTTTATTGCCCTCAGTAGAGTGCCATGGCATCTCAGCTCTCAGCAACCTCCAACTGCCAGGCTTAGGCGATTCTCTTGCCTCAGCTTCTCAAGTAGCTGGGACTACAGGCACCTGCCACAACGACCGGCTATTTTTTTGTTGCAGTTTGGCCAGGGCCGGGTTCGAACCCACCCTCGGTCAGCACCCTACCCGCTGAGCCACAAGTGCCACCCTGTTTTCTCTCTCTTAAGCCTTATCAGCAGCCTCCTCAAGTCCAAATTTCATTAATGCTTTCCATAAAGTCCTTCTAACTGCTCCTGCTGCCTGGTTCCAAACACACCCATATCCTAGGTATTTGTTAGGGCAGTGCTCTACTCCCAGTTACCAAAATGCGTATTAATATAGCGAGTACCTCGGGCTCAGGCCCTCTCGCAAGGCGCACTCCCGTTATGGCCAGGGCTGCTTCTGACTGCTTGACTGAAGCTGGAGCATCATGTGCTTATTAGCAGGAGGCTTCAGTGCCTTGGCATGTGGGTGTCTCCATAGGGCTAAACACGACATGGATGGAAGCTGGCTTTCTCCAGAGACTGAGTATTCTGAGAGAGGGGGGTATGGGGCAGGGAGAGCAAGGCACAAGACAAAATATTTTCTACAACCTAATCTCAGAAGTGACATGCCATGGCTGGTAGAGAGTAGGCAGTGACACACAAAGATGCTGTGAAAGGTGGAGACCCTTGGGGGCCAGGTGGCAATCAGGCTAATTACTAACACCTGCTTTTACTGACAAGCTGCTAAGCTGGCACCCAGCAAGGTCTCCAGCCTGCTCACACAGACTCGCTAGTAGTATCAAGGGGCTGGGCCATTCCTCCTACACATAATTGTAATGTAGCAATTCTGCTTTTACAACAGCTACCTTGATTTTCTTCTCCACTTTACTAGAGGAGGGAAGTTCTGTCTGAGGAATTCTCATGGCAGGGAGCCCAGACCAATACCTAAGTTTCGGCTGTAACCGAAGCACACTCCAGCCCTAGAGTGCCACCTGTGCTTCTGGATTTATTTGGGATTGGCTTCCTGTTACAAGGAGCCATCCTGGGAGAGGCACGCATGTGTGCATTTTTCATTTCTGAGCAAGAAAGTCCTAGCTAGTCCTGGATCAATGTCGCGAGAGAGCACACACCATGTGAGACCCTTCCCGGGGCACAGGAGCTGAGAGGCTATGCTCTTGGGTCAACTTTTAAGTAAGGAACATGAGGATCCTTTCTGGGGCTGAGTGGTCCAAAAAGATCTTGTCCTGCCTTCAACTGCTACCTGCCTTTCCAAGTTACTCTGCAGCCAAGAAGTTCAGGGCTTCTCCTTGGACTCCAGGCAAGCCGAGGCCCCAGCCCTGCAGGGGAAGCAGTCTTCCATTAAGCCAGTCTGTGGGAACACAGCTGCTTTGTGGCAGCCCCCAGTGCTCTCCAAGTAACAAGGATGTTGGTGTAGCCATTGAAAATATTAGTTTTTGATTATTCTGATTTTTTAAACCACAGAAGTATTACATAGTGTATATAAACTATAAACTCTTGAGTTAGATATGTATATTTTAGCATTTTTTTCTATGTGTGTATAACATACATATATGTTTATATAATTTTTAACTGGTTACTCATTTAGCAGATATTTTTTGCACTACATACTGGGGATATAAGAGCAAAAAAAATCAGACATTATGGAGCTTATATATATGGGGAGAAAAACAACAAGCTACGTAAGTGATGAATTATGTAAAATATTAGGAGTAATTAAATTTCTAAAGGAATTACAGCAGGGAGAAGGGAAGGGAAGGCAGAGTAGGAGAGGATTACAATTTTAAATGAAATAGTTTTAAAATGCATCGCTAAGATGGTAACATTCGAGCAGGCATGGTGGCTCACCTATAATCCTAGAACTCTGTAGAGTGGAGGCAGGAGGATCTCTTGAAGCCAAAAGGTTGAGACCAGCCCGAGCAAGAGTGAGACTCTATTTCTACAAAAAAATAGAAAACCCAGCAAGGCGTGGTGGTGCACACTTTGTAGTCCCAGCTGCTCGGGAGGCCAAGGCAAGAGGATCACTTGAGCCTGGGAGTTTAGGGTTGCTTTAAACTATTATGGCAAAAACAAACAAAAAAGAAGGTAACATTTGGGCAAAGACCTCAAGGATGTGAAGAAGCAAACCATGTGAATATCCAGGTTAAAAAAAATCACTCCAGGCAGAAGCAGCAGCAAGTGCAAAGGCCCTGGGGCAGGAATCTATGGCATAAAGTCCAGCAATGTGGCTGGTGTGTTTGGAGCAGAGATAGCAGATGGCACAGTAACAGGAAGAGAGAGAGGTGAGGGAAGGGTGAGGGGTGGCAGAAAGAGGGAGGCATTTTAAAAACGTTAGATTTTACTGTGACAGACAGTGACAGTCTTTGGGGCGATGGAGCAGAGGAACAACATACTCTGCCTTAAGCATTGAAAGGATCACTGTGCCTGCAGGATGACAACAGAGGCAGGAGGCAGGGCAGGGGCTGAGACCTGTGGCTCTGGCCATGTGGACTCAGGTACGGAGGAGGAGGAGGAAGGTCAGACTTAACCAAGCTTGGCATTTAGCAGCTGGTTGAGATAAACTGAGAGAGGAATAGGGAATGGAGGAGTGCAGGAAAGAAAAATGATCCACCCTCTGGCCAATTGGAGGTAGGGGAGAGAAACAGGAGGGTGAGGAGAGAGGGAAAAGGAGGGAGGGTCCGCGGTGGTGGCATTCCTGTGTCCCAAAGGGAGTAAGGAGCTGATGGAGTAAGAGAGGTGGGGAGCAAGAAGGTGTCTAGCCAGGGGCTCAATCTTCTTTAGTCAGGGGCTTTCAGAGTGTGTGGAATGGGGATTTTAGGTCCTCTGTCCCTAGGACAGAGCTGGTGTGAAGATGACCAGCTTGGAAGGCCAGTTGGTGCCAGGCGCCTGGTGAGTGGACACCTGCCCTGTCCTGACCCAGCTCCAGCCGCCCTCATTGAAGCTGAGGCATCTTTTGACTTCAGAAAGTGGCAGGAGTAGTCCTGACAGCACAGGCTGGGTTGATGACCCTCAGCTGGGTGGGGCGGCATGGCCACTTCAGGAAGATATTGCAGCAAGGTGTCCCTGGTTCATGCTCAGAGAGGTGGCTAAGAAGGATGACCAGCCTTGCGATTGGGCTCAGGCTTTGCAATGCAATGGACAAGGGAGAGCGCTTGGCTCAGGTCTCCCCTCTGGCACAGAAGAGGCCTGGTGAAGAGAAGGCGTTTGTACAATGTGGGCCCTGGGCTTGGCTCTGCTCAGAGCACAGGGCATGCTGGGTCTCAAGCAAGAAGGCAAGCACTGTGAAGATGTCACATTCTCCAACGCGGTGCATTTCACCTTCCTCCCCAGGAAAGCATCCTGTCCCCAGAAATGAGCCCTGGACATCACAGGGCTCCCTGCTCCCCCTGCTTCCCCCCCCCCCCCTTGCTCCAGCTGAGGGAAGGCAGGGAACAGAGTATCTGCCTTGGTCTCTGTTTGACCCTTGCAGCTGTCTCCTGTGTTTCACAGTGACACAACTGGGCTGTCATCTGAGCCAGGACATGGCAAAGGAAGTCAGGAGGACCCAGTGGCTCTTTTTGTTCTTTGTCTGAAATGTAACAGCAAGGCCATCACAGCTCAGCCTGCCGTCTCGCTGCAAAAGGACAGCAGCTGTGCTGCTGCTGGTGGACATGCTGCCTGCCTCGGGGCTCCAGTCCTGGCTCCTCACCTGCCGGCTGACCTCCATTCCTCTGCCTGTAACATGGGGGTCGTAATGACTACGACACCACCATTTCCTTAGCTCATGTGGATAAAATGAATGGCACGATTCTTGGCCGTGTGGTTCACGCCCCTAAATCAATATTAGTTTTTTCTCCTTTTTAGTTCTGAGTCTAAATAAACAGAAGCACATTCAGTTAATTTACTCTCACTGTTTGTCTAGACGTGACTCCCTTACTTTCATGCTGTATTTTTAAATGGTTTTTTAAAATTATAACTACTTAGACAGTGTAAACAGGGAGATACTTGGAACAGTTTGGAACTGATAATGTGTGACCCAGACACCTCAGTGAGGGAGGCTCCTGGTGGCTTTTTGCATTGGTCTTCTCAGCCTTTGTCTTAGAAAGCTTTCAGAAATAGGTATTATCATCTTTGTCCAGGGCACAAGTAAATTTTTTAAAAAGAGGAAGGACAAAAGAATTAGCTCCCTGTGTCACCTGTGCACATTGATTCATCAGCTGAAGGTGGGAGTGAAACTGGATAATGGGGCCTCGCCCTCTTCCCGGGGAAGCCCTGTTGCTCTGGTTTCATTCCACCGGCTCAGAGCAGCTTCTCCCTGGCGGAGCTCCAGTGTGCTGCTGCCGGATGCGAGCAAAGGAGGCCAGCTCTCTGGACACACTGGTGGCGAAAGGCTATCACTGAGGACAGAAGAGAGAGAGGGTAGTGCAGCTGCCCAGGGCCTCATGGTCCCATCTGGCCACCTAGGTAGATTCCCACGCTCCCTCACTCCCACGGAGGTGTGTGAACTTAACCTACTATGTCATTACTTAATGCTTATGCATCTTGGTTCCCTCATCTATAAAATAAGGATAACACTGTCTGCCTTGGAGAATTCCTGCAAATCAGCACATTCGGGCAGTGTGAGTCCATAATCTCACCCGCTACTGTCATGGTGGCATTTCTCTCCACCTGGAAGAGGGGAATCTCCAACTGCAGAAACCCAAAATGTTTATTTAATGCAGTTGGACACCTTTGAAGAGGGGTTTCTGGGTGGCTTTCCGCATCTGCAGAATTTCAAGGTTTTCCAGGGTGGCTCTAGTGACAGGAGCTGTGCAAGTGACATGAGGAAGTGCAAGGGTGGACTCACCACCACATTTGTCACATCCTTGGTGAAATCTCTGTTAAAGATGGTAACAATCCATTTTTAAATCTTCAGGGATGTTTGCATGTGGATGAGTATACATACTTGCAAGCCACATGAAACAGTGCTCACGGCAATGCTCTAAAAGGAACCGCACAGACACGTGGTTTGCAAGGAAGATGCCCCCTTTAGGTCCAGCCATGTAACCTATGAACAAGCAGGCTGGTGGTGCTTGGTACCTGTGAATACTGCCATGGTCCCACACAGGGACACATTTAACAATCACTTCATGTCAGTTTTCATCTCGCCACCTCTCTGTGGTTAGAGACACTTCCTTTGTGCTCCCAGCACCCCTAAGATGGGACAGCAGGTGGCACTCCACTGATCTTCCGAAGCTTTAGCTCCAGTTTCCATCAGCTACACAAGCTGAATATTTAACCAGAATAGGTATGATCCTGCTCCCGTATGCACTAACTTTCGGGTACTAGGAATGTTTATTTATCACTCATGTCCACCCAGAGGCAGGGCAGGGGCCCCTCTGTGCATTCTAGATCCTGAGGTTCCTGCCACCTGGGAAGCAGGGGACACAGTTGGCAAGCTTCCTGACATAGTGACCCAGCCTGGCTGTATAGGATGTATGGGATTTGGTGAACACCAATGTCTTAGAGATCTGGCATTGGCAAAACTAGAGAGTGCTGCCTTTTTTTCCAGTAACGTCTTGTTAAAAGTGCACTGATGTGTCCCAGGTTACTAGCAAAGATGCAAGAGGGCCTGATGCTTCCTTCTGTAGCTGGCAAGACTCACAGGCATTGCCATGTGCTGGGGTTGTGGTTCCAAGTGATGGGCACCTTCTGGAGCAGGGGCCAGGTTCTGCTGTGGCATGGGACATAGCTTCAGAATACAGGGTTATATTTACTTTTATCTCACTTTTTCATCTGTTTTGGTAGATTTTACAGTGTGCATAAGACATTTGTGCCACGGTTCACCTATATACTTTCTAAATTAAATATGTATATCATGGAGCTACATTTTTGGAAATTTTTAATGATAAAAATTGTGTTCAGAATGAAACCTCTATTTTAGAGGTTAAGAAAGTAACCTCTTGCCTGCCTGAAATACTACAGTGCTTCCTTTCAATATTCTGTGATTTATTCTCTTCTGGGCAGAGGTTTATAATAATACATATATGGAGGGGGGTTCTTTATTCAGTTTTTTTAACAAGGCCTTCAGGTCTTTGGTAAAGGCATTGTACTTTGCACTCTTCTCTTAGTGTTTAATACTCATTCCTTAAATTAAAAATTAAGTTTTTAAGTATTTTTTCTCTCTATTCCATTGTAATATTTTTGATGATGGCAAATGCAAGTCATTTAGTCTTGAGAGGAGGGAAAACCAAGATTGCCCATTTTTGGACTGAAGAGTCAACTTCTTTTTTCTGATCTTTCCCCTTTGTTAGGCAGTGGGTGGGGGAAGTGGGAAGGAGGACACAGCAGTCAGTGTCTCCCCTGTGGGCATCTGAGCAATCCCACAATAGTCCACAAGGTGGAGCTGTGGTCCCACATCCAGGATGAAGCCCTGTGGACTTTCAGGAGAGCTTATTCCGAAAGCCAAGACTTAAGAATCATCTGTCACTATTCTACCTAAACATGTCCTAGTATCACTGCAAAATTATGAAAATCATAACAATTTTCAGTGGCAGTTCATAAAATCTGGTGAAGATTGAGAAAATGCTTTCATTTTCCCCACAAATATAATTTGAGATTATCTTTTGCTTTGACTGGAATTCCAAGTCTAAAGTTAGCAAAGTTACCACACAGCAGGACACTAACTGCCCTGCCAGGCGGCCCCAGCCCCACTGTAATATACAGACTGCCGGTAACCTAGTAAATGGTATAATAACCATCAGATCAATTAGTTAGAATACTGATAATTCTGGCTACCTCAGGGATGTAATGAAGCTAAATGGGAAAGAATTTGGAAACCCCTGGAGCCCATAAACAGAGGAGGGCCCATTGCCTGTTCAGGTGGCCACTTGGGTTCATCCCTGACAGTAGCCCCCAGCCCCAACCCTCACCCCCCAGGCACCTCCAGCTGCCTGAGGATGCTAACTGCTGGTGGCAGCATCAATAATCTTTCCTGGCTTCATTCACACACCAAGTACACTTTTACAAAGCCTATTCAGTAACCACCACATTTGAAAAAATATTTGAATGGGGACTCCTAGAAACCAATTTTCAATTCAATTTAAAACCTTTTACTTTAAATTTTCCAGTTTATCTAAGACTGCAGTGGGGAGACCAGGTGGAGATATTTGAGTATAGGAAGTCACTTAGACAATCTTCTAAATTAGTGGCTTTTAAGCCTGGCTGTATATTAGAATAGAACCACCTGGTAAACTTAAAAATTGTTGATGCCATGGGAGGCAGCCTACGCCAGGGCCACATTATGACTTTCATGGGCCACTTCCTCCATTGAAATAAATTGAGAGGTATATTTTATGACTGCATTAGTATAAAGACAAATATTTCCATATTGCTTACATATTAAAACATTTTCTTTGATCTAACAGTTCATTTTCTTCATTGTAGTTAAATGAAATTGAAACACTTGTACGTTCTAGCCCTGCTGAGAAGGGTTCAGGTTTCCAGGAGGAAGCCAGGGTCAGTGTTGGCTCAAGCTTCTGCAAGTCTTTGCCTTGTAAAGCCAAGGTAAACAAAAGTACTTCTGACCATGCCGGAGGGAACTCCTACTTGGCTGGACCTGTCCCAGTGGTGAAAAATAGGGAAAAATAGCCTAGAGATGTCTTCTTCCTTTAGCATAGAGGACCATGTCTAGCCAAGGTCAAACTGAAGGAACTCAACCTGGCCTGCCCTCTAACCTGAAATTCTGGTGGGACAAAACACCCTTAACTGGTGCTCACACCCCTGGGATTCTGACCCATACCTGTCTACCATCTACCCTGCATCATAGAGCTGAAGAACCAGAAAGACTCTGTACATCCATCTCACTTTTAGATGCAGAAGCAGGTTTGTTGCTGGGGTGCCTGGTCCAAGGTCCAGAGATAGCCAAAGCTACAACTCAACCTGAGCCCTGTCCCTACACTTCTAAGTTCAACCCCTTAAGAGTGAACTCAAAGATCCCCAGGGACAAAGCCAGGATACTCTCTTGAAGGCATGATGCAGCTGATTTTCAGCCTGTGTGCCCTGGCACTCTGATGTTCTATGAGGAAAATTTGTAAAGATCATCAATTAAATTATTTTCAAAAGAAATTCAAAGCACAGAAAGTATACTCTTTCTTTTGTTCTTTTTTGTTTGTTTGTTTTGATCAACATAATTTAAGTGTGCCCTGAAAGTTTAACTGGAGGTTCAAGTGTGCCATGCATGAGATGAAAAAAGGTTGAAAAACATCAGTGTGTTTTTCACTGGCGTTTCACCAATGTGATGGGGCCTTCCCTCTACTCATGAGCAGGTCCAATCATGGTGCCATGTGGGGCCAGTCCCTCTCTGTTCAGCATTACCTACAGCTTATCTGAAGACAGGTGGACAAGAACCGAAGTGGAAGCCATCAGAGGTTATACCAGAGGTCTCCTTTTATACCACTTTGGCATAGGATTCAGATTAATTCGATTTAATTACTTCTAATGGGTTACTTGAATGATTTACATTTTTCTAACATAAGTAACTCAGTAATAAAAACTTTTGTGCCTACAATTTACACATTTAGGATTTTTTGGGAAGAGACGAAGTGCCGTCCACAAGCAAGCTGCGGGCTCCCGAAAGCCTGGAGACAGTTGCTTGAGCTGCTTTCATACTCAAGACATTCTTGTGGCCATTTGCCTTCTTTTCCACTTTTCCTTCTGTCCTGTCCTCCCATCCTTCTTTCTTTCTCTCCTTCCTTCCCTTCTTCCTTCCTTCCATCAACAAACACTTGTTGAGAATGTACTCCAAACTGTGTGGGATACTGCAAACATGACTGACAATAAAGAGTGGTGTCAAGGCTTCATTACTTATAGGGAGAAGGATCAGCATGCAGGTAAATGACAACATGGGCAGCAGGTCAGGTGCTTTTGAGCACAGAGAAGGGGGCACGGTTGCTTGACCCTGTGGCTTGCTAAAGCTGGTGTCTCATAGACAGTGTCCCTTAAGCTGAGTTTTAAAGAATATTCTTTGTCATGGAGATGAGGTTGGCAGGTGAGGGTATACAGATGTGAACTGAAGGGAATCTGGCATGTTCTTGAGGAGTGTGGGGGAGGATATTGATGAACCACAGACACTAGTCATCTTGATGTCCTTTCCGCAAATGCAGTCAAGAGCCAGACCTGGGCGTTTAGCTACAGAAATCCTTTTTGGCTTCTGTGTACCTCCCCTGAAAGCAATTGTGTCATTGTGCAAAAGCCCCACATTTTCCTAGGTGCCTCAGGTAATCCAATGATGGAAATAGAGTTAGTGCATGGAGGGCAATGTATGTTTCCTTACGGGTTTCAAATTTTACTTCCATGGACCTCTCTATTCTGGTTATTCTGGTGTTTCACCAAAGCTATGCTTAATTAATTACAGCACAGATCAAGGGCCTTGCAACAGCTTTTATTTTGCAACACTATGTTTTTTTTTTGTTTGTTTTGTTTTTAGAGACAGAGTCTCACCTTATCACCCTCAGCAGAGTGCCCTGGTGTCACAGCTCACAGCAACCTCTAACTCCTGGGCTTAAGCAGTACTCTTGCCTCAGCCTCCGGAGCAGTTGGGAGTACAGGCACCTGCCAGAATGCCCAGCTATTTTTTTGTTACAGTTTGGCTAGGGTCAGGTTTGAACCCATCACCCTCGGTATATGGGGCCAGTGCCCTACCCACTGAGCCACAGGCGCCACCCTGAGTCACTATTTTTAACCATGCTAGAAGACTGAAAAGAAACATACCAAAACATGACCAGGGGTTGTGTTTGAGTGTTGGGCTTTTCTTGTGATTTCTTTTTGTTTTTTCTCTCATATTTTTGAAAACATTAAAATAATTATAGAATCCTATTAAGTAGGAATAATAATGCAGAAAGATCCTGTATATATTTGTCCCAGTTTCCCCAGTGGTCACATCTCCCATCACTATAGTATACCATCAAACCTAGAAGATCGACATAGGTACATTGCTATCAGCCTGATGAAAGATCTTACTCCGATTTCACCAGTTTTTACACTCACCTATTTGTGTGTATGTGTATCATGTGGTTCTATGCAAATTTATCACATATAAAAATTTATGTTCTCATGTTCTTAAAATGTTCTATAATAAGAATGTATTTGTTTTATTATAAAGAAGAAACATTTACTTAAAAAATTTTTTTCTGGAAATCTCCCCCACCAAAAAATCCTAAATGTGTAAATTGTAGGCACAAAAGTTTTTATTACTGAGTTACTTATGTTAGAAAAATGTAAATCATTCAAGTAACCCATTAGAAGTAATTAAATCGAATTAACTGGAGTACATCTGCTTAATGGACTTTGTGCAACTATTTGAAATGTTAATGAAAAGGATGTGATAACATGGGGCGATATCATGCCGAGGGTAAGTAGTCCCCTTACTACAGAACTGTACAAAGTGTAATGATGACTACATAAAAAGAAACCAATTCCTGGGAGAGAAACTGGAGGTAAATACATCAAAATTCCAGTATTGAGAAGGGCTTTTCAAATTTTAACACGCATTGAATGATGACCTTATTGAAGTACAGAATCTGACTCAGCAGGTTGGAGGTGGGGACCACGGGTTTCTTCCAAGCTGCCAGGTAAACAGACAACACTGTTCCTCAAGCCACACTATGTTTAAACAATGGATTATAAAAAATGGAACTTTATACATGATAAAGTTGTGTCATTGTGCAAAAACGCTGCATTTTCTTGGGTTGAAAACTGACTTTAAATGCCAATATACACAAAAAAAAAAAAAAGAAAGAAAGAAAGAAAGAAAAAGTTCCAATAAAATCTCCTCTCTTTACAGATTTCATTTAAATTTTCCATGTAAAGAACAGTGGAGACTTGGCTTACATAGTGAAATTATCATTTTGTTCTGGGCTATTTTATTGACCCAGATAATAATAAACTGGGAACACAGTTTTCCACTTGTCCGTAGGTACTGGCCTTTAATTCAAGCCTTGAGTCTTGACCTTATTTTGTTTCTGTATAATTCTGATGCCCAAGAACAGTTATCCAAGGCCACCTTAAGGACAGAGAACTGCCCATAGGCTGTCCTCCCACATGACCCCCATGCTCAAAAACCACCTGCTTGTTTAAGAAAGGCAATATGAGACGCTGTAGATTCCCTGTATCTCTTGGCAGCCTCAACTGTGAAGCACTTTGTTTTTCTTTTAATCTTTCAGCAGGGACTGTTTTTTGTTCTAGCTTTGCCAAGTAGATTACAGCTAAAAAAAAAAAAAAAAAAAACTTAAAAAACTTTCTATTTTTAAAATCCAAGAAGTCTTCCTTAGGAGCCAATCAAGCGATATACAGTAGCTTTCCTTTATTTTATAATTTGTAAATCTCACTGCTCTTCTGCAGCTATTGCCTGACTAAGATGGCATGTTTCTTATTTTAAAAATAATGCATTTTCTGCATTGAATACATGGACTTTTTAAAAATGCAAATGTAAAAAACTAAATTCCTTTATAACAATATCCACCATGATGGTATATTTTACTTTTTTCCCCCAAATAGAATGCAGGTGTGTCTCCTTTTTATGAAGTTATCATGCTATATGAACAGTTTTGTGATACCTGCTTTATTTTACTTGATCTTCAGCATAGCCCTGGGAGGAGGCAGGGCAGATGTTATTAATTCCACGTCATTGAAATTGTTTCATCCACAAGAATTTTCCCTGATGTTTCTGGTCAGTTGTAGAAACTCCTCCTGGATTAGTACCTTTTCCAGGACTCCCTGGAGAAGGCCAGTTATAGCCTAAATCGTCATGCAGCTGTGTCTTCATGAAATAAACTGAGTGGGATAAAAAAAAATGTATCTTAAATCTTAGTTGGATGAAATGTAATTCATGGAAAGCCTTCCATCTTGAAAGCAGTGGCTGCATTAAATATATTTGGTTTCCATGCAGCCTAGGAAATGACCCTAATCAGAGTGTATTAAAACCAAATCTGTAGTATCTCAAGAATGGAAGAAAAAGTATCCAATGTACTCAGCCCTACTATGAAAGTAATTTAGGGCTTTCATATGAAAGCTATAACCCAGTTATAACCTAAGAATATGGGGAAGGAAGAGAGGGAGGGGAGGGAAAGGGGAGGATGGGCGGAAGGAGGGTGATTGGTGGGATTACACCTGCGGTGCATCTTACAAGGGTACATGTGAAACTTAGTAAAATTAGAATATACATGTCTGAACACAATAACTAAGAAAATGCCAGGCAGGCTATGTTAACCAGTGTGATGAAAATGTGTCAAACAGTCTATAAAACCAGTGTATGGTGCCCCATGGTTGCATTAATGTACACAGCTATGATTTAATAAAATAAATAAATAAATAGAAAGGAAAAAAAAAACCCAAATCTGTAATGCACAGATGGTGATGCAAGCATGCGGTGGAATACCATGGAACAAATGCCCTGCGGCTACGTACAGCGACATGCATGAATGCTTTCAGAAGCATCCCATCGGGTAAAAGAAGCCTGCTGCAAAGAATGTTCAGTGCATGAGGACATTTCCACTAATATGTAAACAGACAAAAGGACTCACTGGGTCAGAGGTCAGGGGAGAGGTGACTACTGGGTGTTCCATGACCGAAGGACCCAGGCAAGATTCTGGAAGCCCTGGTAACAGTTTGTTTCTTGATCTGGATGAACATGGGAGTGTTCAGTTTGGTAAATCCTTTGAGCTGAGCACTTGCCCTACGTGTTTAAAGCCTCCTGGTTTCAGGCTGAGAATTGGTGGTCTGGTGGGTTGTCTTGGCAGCTTGTGCAGAATCTGCCTTGTGCTCAGTTTTCTGGGGACAGGGATCATTCACCTCCTGTTTTATTATTTCAGGCCTCAAACACATAAGTCTGACTGAGCAGCATTGAATGAGAAGGAGGAATAATCTGGTCCACGAGTCTCCCCCACCCCACCCCATCTAGTGAGCATTAGACCCTTGGATGCCTTGATCAATAACCCGGGTAGGAAAGGAAGCTGGTGGTGCTGGCATTCAAGTTACCTGCAGACGCCAACACACCCCACCCACATGTCTCCCACAAATGTTTCTGCCTGGGAGATGGATAATACCCTGTTAAGAAAAAGACTCATTCTGCAGTTGTGTGAGGACTGACCCAGGATTTTGGAACCAGCTGAAATCACGTGAAAGAAGCTCTGAGAAGAAAGCGTGAGAGTGTCTCCACGTGAGAGGCTCAGCAGCAGCTGTATCTACACAGTGAGGAAGACTAAAATCATTCCAGGGGTCCTACTAAAATGCTCCCTTCTCACTGATGACAGAAGGGGTAGCAGAATGAGTCCATCTCTGCCACCAAACCAGCTAGGTGACCCGAGGCAAGTCACTGACCTCCAAGTTTCCACAACTCTGAAGTGGGATGGGAAGCCCTACTTTGGGTGGCTAAGAAGACAGTGGGCATAAAAGGGTCCGGTGTGAAGGCTGGCACACAGAAAATACTCTGGGCATCCATTCATTTGGCAACGTATATGAGCCAATCAACAGAGACGTGGTAGTGACTCCCCGCCTCCTGGAGTTTGTTTTTTGGGGTGGGCAGCAAATAAGGACACGAGTAAACAACATGGTCTTCTAGAACACCTGTGATGAGTAGCTGTCAGGGAAATAAACAAGGTGGTGAGATGGAGAAAACGGTGGGGTTTGGTCTACTTTATTTAGGGGTCAGGAGGCCTCTCCGAGGAGCCCATGTGACCTGAGACTCTAAGGACGGGGACAAATGAGGCACCTGGAGAACAGGCTGGGGGTACAGAGAGATGCAGACACGCCCAGCAATGGCAAAGGACCCGGCATTGGGGGTGACAGTGAGGAGGTCAGTGTGGCTGGAGGACAGGGCGGGAAGAAGGGAGAGGAGGCGAGGTGGGGAACTGGGCAGGAGCACAGGCAGGACTTGGAGGGTGGCAAGGGCTTGGTGATAAGCACGAAGGGCAGACGCTGGCAGTGCTCCTCTGGGACGGTGTGATCTGACTTGCATCTAAGGGACACCAATCTGGACACGGTGTGAGGATTGTAGAAGGGCAGACAGAAGGGACACCAATGAGGTGATTGTGATCATCCAGGGAGGAGTGTTGTGACTTAGTCTAAGAAGGACAGAGGTCCAGGAGAGGCAGGGACATAAACAGATGGAAGAGAGCCTGGTGAACAGACAGTGAGAGGAGGAAGAAGAGGCCTCCTGGAGCCTGGAGAGCCCAGGAGCATGAGACCAAGCCCCAGAGAAACAGGAAAGGCTGACAGTGTGGGTGACAGTGAAGGGCCAGCACAGGGTCAGCCAGAGGGTTGCAAATACGAGCTCAGCAGAGGGAGGTCAGAATTAAAAATACAAATTTGTAAGGGGCATTTAACGCCTGGGATATCGAATGAGCTTCTCAGAGGAATGGGCCCGGTTCTAGTCTTGGAGGTCTCTAACCTTTGAAGCCAGGCCAAGGAGAAGCCAGCAAAGGGCACCAAGAAGTGGTGGCTGCCACAGGAGGAAGTTGGGATGTGCACCGTCTCGGGCACCGGGAGAGTTTCCAAAGCAGGGAGTGGTCAGGGCACTGCCTGAAACCAGGGGTCCCAGGAGAAGGGAGTGATGTCCTGACATGGCAGCATGGGTTGATGGTGAACTTGACATGAGTGTTTCAGCGCATGGTGGGCAGGGAGCCCCCCTGAGGCACCAGAGGGTGAAGCAGGATGCTAAGGGAATCTACAGCTGAGTAAAGCTTTAACGTTGGCCACTTTGGAATGGAGCTTGCTGTACGCTAAGGAATCTTGCCACTCTCCACTCTTCGGAGGGACCCTTGTGGGGTTCCTAACCCCTCCAGAGGCCTGCAGTTCCCCCTTCGCTGTTCCCCCGTCTTCCCACCGTAGAGTAACGTGTTGTTCAGGATCACGGCGACAGCCACTGGGCTTTGGAGGGTGATGTGGTGAGCTGCTAAGGCCTTGTTCATATTCAGAAAGTGTCCCTCTTACTGGGCGTGGTGGTAGCAGGGACTCTGACTCACATAAAACTGTCAATAATGGATGTGGGGTGAGCACCACACCCGTTACAGAGCACCAGGCTACAGAGAGGTAACCTTTCTCTGTCTCAGAGCCAAAGGGAAAATTTTATGAAGCCATCAATTCTCTGGGTGGATCTGAAAGAAGAGAGGTGGTGGCTTATGCCCTTCGCTGCAAATTTTTCCAAAAAAAAAAAAAAAAAAAAAAAAAATTGGTGTGAAAGGAGAGTTTATTGGGGTCAGGAGCACAAACGGGGAAGAAAGGGCAGAGCTGTAGTGTGATGGGCAATGTTTTATTTTCTTTTCTTTTATTGAGTGGAAAGTAAAGTAAATAAACTCCAAGGCATCTTCCAACTCTAACACACCATTTTGTAGACTCTATGTTCCTAAACAAGGGAAAATATGGTCACAAGTTCCATTCATTTCATCCACCTTTTTTGAGGACCTTCAACATACAGTGTAAGAAAAGTTAAAAGTGAATAAAGATAGAAGAAAACAAATGTTTCAGATGATGAGTTTAAAAGCAATGGGAGGTAAGAGGGAAAGAAGCTGTGCAAGGGACACAGGGGAAGTTTTGAGATACACAAAAATTAAGAAACATGAAATCATTTTGATTACTATATTTTCTCAACATAATAACCTTGACATTTTATGCAGTTCAACATTCTTTTAAACAGTTTTTGAAAACAGTCTTTCCAATTTTTCTTCAAATGCTATAACCTCACTTTCCTAGGCATAAACAGCTCCTGCAGAGCTGGAGAACCTTCTTCCTTGAAGGAAATAATCTCATGGGGCCAGGTCAGGACTGTATGGTGGATGAATCTTAAGTTGAACCTCTGTGGACTCCAGGAACTGAATGTTGATGTTGGCTGTGGGCAGATACATTGTCATGGGGCAAGATGGTCCCCCACAGTCTTATCTTTGGATGCTGTTCTTGCAGCTTCCTAAAAATTTTGGGTAGGCAACTGTTGTGTGTCACTGAGCAGTGACAGTCTTTTGTTCCTCCAGAGGATCAGTTGTGACATGACCACTTTTGGAGAAGAAAGTTGCCACCATTTTCTTTTGAACACTTCAGGGCCACCTTACTTTTGTGGGTAGATGTTCACCCATAAAAATCACACTGGACTGATGCTTATTTTCTGAATCGAACTGTAAATCCAGGTTTTATCACCAGGGACAATGTTAGAAATGTGTCTAGACTCAGTTCTGTCAAATCTGACCAGCGTTTCTTCACACCATTCAACATAGATGAGCTTTTGTTCATCTGTCAGAGTGTGAGGAACCGTCAGGTTAAAACTGTCCTGACTCAAAGATAACCGAGAAGGATTTTGGGCACTGTCAGTGATCAAATGCCCCGACGTTAGATCACTCACAATGACCTTCAGTTCCCTTAAATGTCATTCTATTGTTTCTGCAAACCATTTTTTCCACAGTAGCAATGTTTTCCTTTGCCCTTTGGTCACCAGATGCCTTCTCCTCTCCTTGTCTTTCGGTGAGGTTCAGCCTCTTCTAAATTCTTGAAATCACTGAAAAATTGTCATGTGGGAAGGAGAAAGGTCCCCAAAAGCCCACTGCAAATGCTCAAGGCTTTGAGCTTTAATCTACTTTAAAAATCACAAAAAATCACTTTGCAAAAGTATTCTCTTCCCAGGTCTGTAGCTGATCCCAACTGAGTACTACTGGAAACAGATGAAGCCTCCCAGTGATACCCATGAATCAAGCAGGTTGAAATGTGTCAGGGTGAATTGGAAAGGCTGCTGCTGTTGACTGTGTGTTAAAGAAATGAAATAATGAACCATAACATAATCTGTCTCAAAACTTTTATAATGACCTTCAAATCTATAGAATTCCTTTGAGCTGCACATAACCAAAACCCCCAAATGACTGTGGCCTTGGCATCATAGACATTGGTTTCTCTTATACATAAAAGAAGTTGGGGGAAGGGGAGCCAATCCAAGGCATTTTTGGTGGCTCTGAATTTGCCAGGGGTCTACTCTGACACACTCAGGCCAGTCCCTGCATGTGGTCCGGGATAGTTTGATCTTTGATCACTTTGGCCAAGATCTAGGAAGAGAAAATGCGATGTGAGCTCCATTGCGGAGTTTCCTGGAGGTCACAGGCATTTCTGATGCATCTTACTAGCCAGAACATCACCCAGGCCACTTGTAGCTACTAGGGAGGCCGGGCATGTCTTTGAGTTGGGCAGTAATAATGGGCATTGTTATTTTGAGAGAAGAGAAGAAAGTCTGCCACAGAGGCTGAGGTATAAAAATCAGAATAAGCAAAACAGATTAAAAGAGGTGAATATTCACTCCACAAATAAATTGTTGCTTTACCTCCATAGCACAAGCCACAGTCCATAGCTCAGCATTTGGGACTCTCTGTCATGGTGCCTCAGTCTACCTTTCCAAACTGATCTCCCTCAGGACAACCCAAACAGCCCTGGACTTCTACTAACAGGGCAGTCCCTGAGCTCTAAGTCTTTGCTTACTTTGTGCTGGCTTGAGTTTCAATTCATGAACAAGGGACTGGGGGAAGCCACAATGTGGGCAAAGAAAGAGCAAATGCCAAGAGGGAAACACACACATGCACACGTGCACACACATTGTGAGTGGCTCTACCAGAAGACAGCGTCCATTGAAGGCAAACTCAGAGATGCGGGCAGTGGGGGGGCAGTGGACTGGCCAGCCAGCAGGGGGACCAGCCTGGCACATGAGCATTGGAGAGTGATGTAGTGAGCTCCCCAGGAAGGGAAGTTCCTGGGGACTTGTTCGTCCAGATAACAGGTGGCATGCAGAGGTGGCCTCACAAGCTAGCACTGTCCCTGGTCTTCTTATCCCAAAGAACATGTTCAACCTCACCTCTTCATGTTTATCCAAAATTCTCCAAAGAGAAGTACCTTTCTTTGACCGTGGAAGGCGTGTCTGTTTGCAAACACCTAAAAGGAACAACTACGTGTACTGTTCTCGTGCAAAGCTCCTACTGGGCTCTAAATGTCCCTCGGAGGATTTCATCAGGCGAAACCTCTAACTTGTAGTGAAAATGGAAGGGGTACCAATGTATGCTTGCAGCTGAGGAAGGGAACTCAGATTTAAATGCTGACGGATTCTCAAAGAGGTCTGTGCCCCCAAAAGACAAAGAAGAATTAATTAATTTGGTTTTCAGGGCTAGCTGAACTCAATAGCATGACAGTGACCTTGGGGAATTGAAGATCTACACCAGGGAGAAGAAAGCTGTAAAAAGAAGAGATCGGGCAGTGGCAGGTCCCAGCAGCCTTTCTCAGCCCCACGCCCACCTCGGGGGGGGTGGGAAGGGGGTCAGAGACCAGGCTAGATTTCTGCCATGCAGCAGGGACAAATGTCCACCCAACAGCACACGCTGTTGACTGTGAGGCAGATGCATTGACATCGGTGTGGAGGAGTAAGGGCAATTTTTGAATATTTTCTTTCTGCCCTCAGATGGGCTAATCTCTCGCCTCCTATCACGGAGCTGAGTCAGAGCAGTAAATAAGAACTTAGCAAAGTATTTTTTAGATGATCATTTTAGAACTCTCCTAATGTGTTGCCATTAAGTTGGGCTTTACTACTTATATTAGACCTAGATTTTAGTGTATTGCTTTTTGTAAGCTGTTAATCACATGAAATGATTCAAAGTAAATTTAGCTAATGTTCCAACCACTGTTTACGATTTTGATTATATGGAAAGTTTTATTTATTTTTTAAGCAAATATCAGTTTTGTTTGTCCGTTATTTCAGAATATTAGGGGATACACATGTTTTGTTTACATGCTTTGTTTTTATACAGATTGAGTCACAGTTGTACGTATACCCTATGCCCTTCCCCTAGGAAGTGTGTACTGTATCCAACAGCTATGAATTTACCCATCCGCAGCCGGGTGCGGTAGCTCATACCTGTAATCCTAGCACTCTAAGAGGCCAAGGCAGGTGGGTTCCTTGAGCTCAGAAGTTTGAGACCAGTCTAAGCAAGAGCAAGACCCCCATCTCTACTAAAAATAGAAAAAACTAGCTGGTGTGGTGGCAGGTGCCTGTAGTCCCAGTTACTCGGGAGGCTGAGGCAAGAAAATCACTTCAGCCCAAGTTTGAGGTTGCTGTGAGCTATGATGCCATGGCACTCTAATCTGGGCAACAAAGTGAGACTCTGTCTCAAAAAAGGTTAATTTTATGTTATGTTTAACCTCCTAAAGATATGAGGGAAAAGAAGAAATCCAGTTTTCCTATTATATTCAGGAACCTAAGAACATCCAAGCCCAGGTAAAAAATAACCCCCTTTGTCTAACAGAGAGTCTTACTTAGGAAGTCTGTGCTAGTTCCAAAGTGTCTGGCTTCAGTTCCAGACCACAGATATTACTGGAGAAAAAGTTTGATTTGCACCCTTTTTTGAGGTCCCTGAAATCAAAATCAGCATCAGGGCCAGGCACAGTGGCTCATGCCTGTAGTCCTAGCACTCTGGGAGGCCAAGGTGGATGGATTGCTTGAGCTCAGGAGTTTGAGACCAGCCTGAGCAAGAGTAAGACCCCATATCTACTAAAAATAGAAAAAACTTGCTGGGCATGGTGGTGGCCAGCACCTGTAGTCCCAGCTACTCAGGAGGCTGAGGCAAGAGGGTTGCTTGAGCCCAGAAGTTTGAGGTTGCGGAGAGCTATGATGCCATGGCACTCTACCCAGGGCGACAGAGTGAGACTCAGTCTCAAAAGATGAATGAGATAAGATGACAAGATACAATAAGAAGATAAGATGAGATGAGATGAGATAAAATGTAAAATACAATGATTTACCCATCCTGTCCTTCCCCTCCCCCAGGTTGATTTTCTTGAGGTTTATTTCCATATGTGCGCTTAAGTGTCATCTTAAGTGTCATTCCAATTTGGTTGTTGAGTACATTTGTTTATTTCTCATTTTTGTGATGTTGGTGAGAACAGTGGTTCTCAATCTTCCTAATGCTGCGATGTATTTTCATTGTTAAAAAGGGGTCATGACCCACAGGTTGAGAACCCCTGGCTTAGAAGAATGGTTTGCAGTTCCCCCCAGGTTCTCCAAAAATATACTAGATCACCATTTTTTTTTAAATGGCTGAGTAGTAAGTACTCCACAGTATGCATGTACCACATTTTATTAATTCACTTATGTAGAAAGTTTCATTTTTAATCAAACAGGAGCTGCGGTGGGGAGGAAAACCTGGGACTGCAGGTGGTCACATCAGTCACTCTTTGATGTTGAACAGCGCAGTATTCACAAGACCAGGACAGCATCCTGGAAAGCTGTGTATACTTTCAGACCACACATGTGACCCAGACAGGATTTTATTAAAATGTAAGTTATATTTAATTATATAATATAAAAAGCCATTTTTACATTATCTTGCTGCCTTCAAATTTTCATAGTCCAATAAAGAGATCAAGAGCTACCCTGAATAGATTGTGGGAATTAGAAACAGAACAGATCTGTCTACTTATAGGACAAGATTTGATTTTAGATTTTGATTTTATTCATGTGATCATTCACTAAACCTTTATTGAACACCTACGTTATGAAAAATCATCCCAAACTTGGCCTGCCTGGGGATGTTTACGTCTGTGAATAAACCCATGTGTGATGTTGCTACTTACTGATTAACCCCACTGCTCAGAGCCAAGGCCTGTAAAGTTACTTGCAGATTTCTATCCATCAGAGAAGCTAAGTTCCTACTGATACATTGCCCTGTAGAACACGAACCGATGTTCTGTCTAACCTAGCAATTACATTCTAGTATTCCGTTTTCCAAAATTCTTAGAAATATACCCAATTCTTAAAAATCCTTTCTGAGATGGCATGACTACTAATATCATGTGTGCTCCCTTATTATTGGTTAAATCTATCTTTGGCACATAATTATTCCATATTGGTATTTTGGTCCATTTGTGCAGCTATAACAGAATGCCACAGGCTGAGTTCTTTATAAAGAGCAGGATTTTATTTCTCACAGTTCTGAGAACTGGGAAGTCTAAGATCAAGGCACCACCTTCATGTGGCTCAACGTGGAGGGGGAAGAGAGAACGAACGCCGTCTTCTTACATGGCTGAAGAGTGAAAGAGCAGCCTGGCCCCACCAGAAGCCTCCTTCACAACGGCCTGAGACCCCTTTGTGGGGAAGGAGTCTTCATGGCCCAATCACCTCTTCAAGGCCCTGCCTCTTAAAACTATCCCATTGGCAACACCTGGAGTTTGGAGGGGACACATTCTAACCGTAGCAGTTTGGAGGACATTGCAATTTTAACTGTCTGAAAGTTACAATCCATGTTGGGAAAGGTACACAGACACATGAATGTCAAGTCTGTCCCTGGCAGCTGTGACGTAAGACAGACAGCACTAAGGGCCTCGGGAAGGGTGGAGGAAGCGCCGTAGGAGTCAAAAGAGAACCACAATTTGTAGCTGCAAACTTGGGAAATCTTTATAACAGAAAGGAGCCCTTTTGGGAGCCTGGGAAGTGAGGAGGCATATCGGATGACAGCCCTGTGCTCCCTCCTCTGGGGACATTTGGCTTCGTCCATTTTCTCTTCTCTCCCCATCTTTCTTGTCTGTTTTTAATTTTCCACCCCAGGCCCTCCTTTTGCCTGACTCATCTGTCTTCATCCTTCCTGTCGTGCTGTTTCTCTTTCCACTCGACCTCTTCCTTCTTGCCACTCCCTGCAGAGGAGAAGTGGGGCTGCGGCTGGGCAGCGGCCACTCCTCAGAGGGGGGCTATGGGGTGCAGGGAGTTTGGGCTGTGCTACAGGGTGGAGGGAGCTCATTTTAAAAGAGAAGTCACTCCAAAGACTTAGATGATGGGAGAAGAGGGCAAGGGGTCGGGTGATCAACAGTCCTTCAAAATGGTTTCATGGGGTTGGCTGTTCCCTGTAACAGGCAATTTAACACAATATCAATATTTATGTGGCAGCGATACAGCTGGTACTAAAACATCTGCATCTTGGTCTCGATAAAAACACAGTCTGAGCTTTTGGATGGAGACAGGCAAATTCCTCTCTGGAGCTGAAATCACTCTCCTGGGGGCCAGGAGACCCCTTTGGAGGTCAGGAAGAGGGGCTGGCTGGCTGGTTCCTTGCAGCCCTCCGGGTTCGTGCAGCTCCTCAAAGCCAGCTATTCCTTGTCCTTCTAGTTCATTCAGGCTCGTTATCCCCTCATCAAGCTGGGGTCCCCTGAGTACAGTGCAGAGACCAGAGATCATTTCCCTATCAGGAAGCCACGAACTCAGTGTGTGCCCACCCGCCCGTGCCCGGGCCAAGACCACTTAGGATGCTCCACATTTCATCCCCAGGCTGCAAAGGGTGTTTCAGAGCAAAGCCTGTTGGGGAGGTTAAAGGCTGTCTGGTCAGTAGCCCCAAACAAATTTTACTTTGATCACATCCCTAGCTGGGAACAGTATGAGATTCTATGAAACGCAACAGTAGAGTGATCACCCTTATGAAAAGTGTCTCACAAGCTTGGTCTACGAAAACCCTTTCCTTGATCAAAGGGACCTTTTTCATTGTTCTTTTCTCTCTCGTCAGCAGACACCAAAGCAGGAAATCACATGGTAGCTCTGTCCTTGGGGAGCTCTCAGGCCAGCCACAGACACATGCCAGGTCAGGGGGGACAGGGGCACTCAGCCAGGTACAAGGGCCTCCCCATGGCCAGGATCTGAGGGAGCAAAACCCTCAGAAAGAGTCACCATGTGGTGCCTCCTGCAGCTTTCCTTCTGCTCCATCCCTAGTGGAGGCTGTTGCAGTTCTGCTCACCCTTATCCATCACCCGCACCACGTCAGGGAACCCGGGGCCAGCACCTACACTCCCTTACAGCCTGCACAGAGACACAGCATGGGCCAGTCCCCACGTGAGAATGGTAGATCACTCAATAAATACCCCCCCATCCTCACCCCGAGGTGGGAAGACTCAGAGATGCGTGTTCTGCCCTGGCTCCCTGAGTTCCCAGGTATCCCTAGCAGAGACTGGCCTCGCTGTCCTTGCCTTGTAGCCATCCCTTCCCTCTCTCCCCTTCCCAGTGTTTTCTCCACTTTGTAATAAACACGTGCTCCCTTTCCATCTCAGTCTGCTTCTGGCAGCACGAAGCTGAGACACCCCCTCTTCCTCCTTTCTCCTCTCCTTCAGCTTCACACCTCTTGCTCCAGAAAATCTGTGAGGAAAACATCTCCCCCAGTTCTAGGCAAGTCACACTCCCCTGCCACAGGCAGGCAGGATGAAGAAGGCAGAGAACATTCTTCTTTCCACCCCTTTTGTCCTCTCTTTTAAGGTACAGCATTAGTCAAAGTCTGGGATTACGTAAAGCCTCCAACTAGGGGAGGTGAACTGTGTGAGTTAAAACTTGACAAATAAGATGATAATAAATACCCAATCAGGACCTATGTCTTAGCTGTCCAGGCTGTTATAACAGTTGGGTGACTTTTTAAAAATGGAAATGGATTTCTGGAGGCATCAGCAGATTTGGTGTCTGGTGAGGGCATCTTCCTGGTTCACAGCAGTACCATCCTGGCAGCTGGACAGAGCTCTGGGTCACTTCAGCCCCGTATGAGGGCACTAATCCCACTCGTGAGGGTTCCACCCTGATGACCTAATGACCTCCCAAAGGCTCCACAGCCTAATGTAGTCACCCAGGCAGGTAGGTGTCAACATACAGATTTGGGAGAATGTAGGACCTTAGGAAGTAAGGAGCCTGCCTAGCCACAGCTTACGGGGCAGCAACAGGGGACTGAGGACTCAGGGAGAGATAAGGGGCTAGACAAGGGAGGGGAAGGAGCTGGGAATGGGAGAATGCAGGGACTGCCAGCCTGTGACAGAGGATATCTCCATCCTGTGCCCAGAAGGGAAGGCTTGTCTGCACCCTTACAGTCCTTGTAATCATTGGAAAATGAAGGCAAAGTGTCCATATTCTCACAGCTGTTCTCAACCCGCGTATCCCTCCCTGGTCCCCACTGTGGTGAGATCCAGAAAAGAGGATTCTCCAGGCAGTCTGTGCCTCTCAGCTTCTCTGTCTCAGTTTGTCATGGTTCCCTCTTCCCCACACCCTCTGACTCTTTCTCCTCCCTTCCCCCCTCCTTCCCTTTCCCCTCCCTCTTTCTGTTGTTTCTTCCTTTCTTTTTCTTTCTTTTTCTTTTTACAAATATTTCTCAGCTGCCTACTGGTTGTCAGGACTATGTTCTAACAGATCCATAGAGGTGTCCAGCAAGTGGCCACTGGGCAGTCTGGGGAGGAGTTGATGTGCTGGTCCCTTGGCCTGTGGTGTTGGGTACAGGCTCCAGACAGGAGGATGGGGAAGGAGCAGCTTCTGCCATCTGCACTTACAGGAGTCCAATGGTAAAGCAGAATTCGGTTTTATTAGTTTCTGCTGTTGTATACTGTGAGGATGATGGGTCTTGGTGCAGGGGATCTTGGGTGGGAGCGGATAAAGTAGAAAATCAGGAGACTGCTTGGCACCTAGTTCATCAGGGAAAAGGAACTGGACAGTCTTCAAATAAGAACTTTTTAAGAATATAGGTATTCCTTACAGCAGTGGTTCTCAACCTTCCTAATGCCATGACCCTTTAATACAGTTCCTCATGTTGTGGTGACCCCCAACCATAAAATTATTTTCGTTGCTACTTCATAACTGTAATTTTTCTACTGTTATGAATTGTAATGTAAATATCTGATAATGCAGGATGGTCTGAGGTGACCCCTGTGAAAGGGGCGTTCGACCCTCAAAGGGGTTGCGACCCACAGGTTGAGAACCGCTGCCTTAGACATTTTTTTCCAACCAGATGCTCTCCCTCACACAGCTCGGTCTGTGCAGAAAACCAGTAACAAACCTTCACGGGGGGCAAGAACTGCAGCATGCCTGCTCCTATGTGCTCCTCCTCCAGGGAGCTCTCAGGAGGACGGGCTGATGCCCCAGGACTCCCCCACAAGGTCATGGGCACTAAGGGGGCCTTTCCCCTGTGAAAGCCTCATGGTGCTCACTCCCCTGCCTCATCCCACCTTGGTCTGGTCATCCCATTCAAATCCGGTGGGCTAAATGCTGAGATTCTCAGGCTTGGTGGCCCTGCACTGTCAAGTGCCATTTCTCACAGCCCAGTGAAGCTTAGTGGCTATATGATGGAAGCTGGGGTTGGGACTGGTGCTGTGCTCCATGCAGTCACCCAGAAACCCAGGCTGCCACCATCTATGGCTTCTCCTCCTCTTGGCAACAGACCCTCTACTGGGTCTAAACATATCCAGGAATTAGAGACGGCAGTGAGAACTAGGAATCCAACCCCAGGTCCCAGCAGAAAGTTCACTGTGCTACACACACACACACACATACACACACACACACACAAACTTCTGGCACAATGCCACTTTTATCCAACTAAACAATTTGTGACATGAACTGTCAGACTCCACTAGTTAATTCTCATATTGATCTGCCCAAAGGCTCTTACTAAACCAACTCTACATTCCTGTGGAAGAAATGACTGCACTTCTCCTCTTGGAAATGCATTTTGTTAAACTTCCTTTTTATAGAAAGACTAAAAGCCCTACTATATCCAAAAATGGCTTGGCAGAGGGGGGTTGTGTTTCAAACGTCTTCCTCTCACATTGACAGAGGCTCATTATCTCTAAATTGCTTCAAGCACCACCAAGATTAGAATTCTTCAGGAGCCTGTGTTGATTCAGAAAGATGCCGCCTGTGAAGTTACAAGACACCCTGTTGCCTCTGAATCTGCAGGGTCCCTAGGAACCTCTAATCAGCTGAACATCAGCTGCCTGACCTACTTGGAATTTGGACCAGTGAACATTGTATATAGTCTTGTAGAAATAGGCATTGGATTATAGGATTAGCAGGCGCTGCTGGGGGCTGGGCAGTCTTTGACTGTAGCTGACACCAGAGCAAGTGAGTCAGGCTCTTGTATAAAGACAATGCTACCAGGGAACCATGGGGTCTAAGAGGCATTCTAAGACGTGAAGACCCAAAATGAGGCTAGTCACAGAGAAAATGCAAGAGAAAAAAGGGGAGGGAGAGACTGCAGAAGAGGAGATCAGAGAGGACAGATGGTCCTCTCTGAGAGCAAGACCAGAGATGAGAAGAGGGATGGATGACAGGCGAGGGCGGATTTCTATTCTGCAGGTCTGGAAACCAATTGCTTAGCTAGCCTGAGTATGTATGTATATAATGTATATATATATATATATGTATGTATATATAATATAAACTATTAATACATGTATATATAATATGATCTATTAATATATAGACAACTACTACTACTATATATACCAGTACTAATGTATAGTATATGTATTATCCTATTATGTATAGTGAATAATATATATACTGAGACATATGTACATATATAAATACAGTATATACTTGTATTACTATATAATACTAATATATACAATTGCACCTTGAACAAACATGTTCGAATCACATGGGTCTACTTATACACAATTTTTTTTTTAATAACTACAGTCAACCTTCCATATTAATGTGTACCAAATCTGCAAATGTTGGATCAAAAGTACAGTATTTGTGAGATGCAAAACCCATGTACATGGGTCTATGGGTTTCAGAGGGCCAACAACAGGACTTGAATATTTCAGGATTTTGGTACCCAATGGAGGTACTGGAGCCAATGCCCCCCACATCAGGAGAGATGACTGCCTATGCAAGGAGACTGTGAAGAACCGGCTCACAGGACTGATGAGCCGGGGGTGTAATTCCAGTCAAGGTTTGAGTCCAAAGGCAGGTGAAGATCAGCATCCTTCCTGGAGGTCAGAGAGAGCCAGTTCTCTCTTCCACAGCCTTTTGGTGAGATTTAAGCCTCCAGTAGATTGGGTACCAACCACTTACATCAGGGAGGGCAGTGTGCTTTAGTCTAACAAATCAACCCTAACCTCATATGCAAACACCTTTGCAGACACACCCAGAATAATGTTTAATCAAATATCTGGACATCCACAGCCCAGCCAAGTTTACACTTAAAAAAAAAAAAAATCATGGTTGTCGTGAGAAGTAAACGGTGGTGCTTAGATAGGCCAGGGTAGGCCTCCCATAGGGTTCATGGTTCACAGATTAGCAGTGTCGGCATTGCTCCAACCTGGATCTGCTGCATCAGACACTCTGGAGATGACCCAAAAACCTATTTTAGTCATTTCTCAGCTGATTAGAATGCTTGTTAGAGTTTGGTAACCATTGGGCTGCAGACTATAAGACTGAACCATCTTCAGTGGGGCTTCTTGATTCTTGGGTCATTATGCACTAGTGCAGCCTTATATCTGGACAGCTCTGTGCAATTTATTAAGGGTTTCCATATACATGCTTGACTCTCATGATGGCTCCTTAAAATAAAGATGATCTTTGCAAGCCAAGTAGGTAAAGCTTAGCAAGATTAAAGTGAGCTAGCAATTGGTGCCATCATAACACAATGGAGTGCAACCACCTCCTCTTCGCTCCCTCCCTCCCTGCTTTCCTTCCTTCCTTCCAGTCCCTTAGTCCAGTGGTGGACACAATGATGTGGAGAATGTAGAGCCCAGATTCCCCTTCAGGAATGAAGGCCTTATTCTCACAGCTTCCAGAAGACTGCTCTTCTTGGGAACTGCTATTTTTGAAAGCAATCCCCCTGTCTGTGCCAACCACACCCTTGGCACCAAATCTGGAGGGCCACACTGTTTGGAGCTACTTGCTGACCAGCTGAAGCCTGGGGATCACACCCCCTTCCCCCCACTGGTGTCAGTCCTGCTCACCCCAACGAGCTTCCCGCATGCTAATCACCAAGGCAGATTCAGCCTCTCAGGACCTCAGCTGTGGCAGGCACCAGGCCGACACTGGTTGCTATTTGCAGGGAAAGACACTTGCACTGTTGCTGCCAACCTGCTTACACCCAATGTGACAGGCAGTGAAGTGAGGACCTTCACGCACACACTTTTCTAGAAGTTTTGGGACTGTGTGGCAGACATCAATGTGAGATTGATTGAGCAATAGCTCTGGAAACAAAAGCCAGTTATACAAAGTCTCTCTTAAGTAGAGAGAACATGATACAATCTGTTTTCAGGTGACCCCTTGCAAATCCTCTAGCCATCTTAGGTTTTCATTTTCCCTTGAAAATTTTCCTATGATCTTTAAAATGGTCAGGTTCTGAGATGCCGAGAGCTTCCATCATTCCAGCATTTCTTACAAAAGGCCTCTGGGGCACCAACCTGTCTAGCTACTTATTATTCAGCCTCTATCAGGAAGCTGAGGGTCCTGCCACTGCACCCTCCTGCCTTCTGCAGAGCACAAATCAACCCAAAAGTCACACAGCTCTCGCTGCCCACGGCACAGGGAAGCCAATGGTGTCTTCTTGTGTTCTATGTCAAACAGGCATATCTGTTCTTTTCTTTTATATTTTCGGACAGGAAAGAAAGCCTAGGCACACTTCCAGGCATAACCCCCTTGGCACTGAATCTAACAGATATTTTTCTTTCTTCTTCTTCTTTTTTTTTCCAAGAAAGCTATCCCTAAATGAGCTATGGTCTCCATTACACCAGTACTAATCAGAGTAGTTTTCTTGTTGACCTTTCTTTTCCAAAAAATATCATCTTTTATTGATGGAGGGGCAGGCATGTTTCAATGGAGGAGAAACAATGGACAGCAGTGTTGTGAAGTCTAAAGGGATGATATCAGAGCAAAAGGAACCAAGGTTTTTTTGTTTGTTTGTTTGTTTATTTTGAGACAACGTCTCACTTCATCACCCTGGGTAGAGTGCCGTGGCTCACAGCTCAATCAACCTTGAACTCTTAGGCTCAAGTGATTCTCTTGCCTCAGCTTCCCAAGTAACTGGAACTACAGGTGCCCACCAGAACACCCGACTATTATTGGAAATGGGGTCTCACTCTTGCTCAGGCTAGTCTCAAATTCCTGAGCTCAAGTGGTCTGCCCACCTTGGCCTCCCAGAGTGCTCGGGTGTGAGCCACCATGCCTGACCCAAGAGCCAAGTTTTGATATTCAAAGGCTACAAAGGGATTTCTGCTGCAGGAAGGGGGACCTGCTGCCTGGGGAAGCAGGGCTGATATTGACAAACACGTGTCAGACAAGGAAGAATGGCACCTAACTCAGCTTATTGTGCCACGGAGAAACAGAGTGCTTATCCTTGGGCCCAATTCTTGAATTAAGATGATGTTACCCAGAAGCAGAAAGGCCAGGTACCCCACTGCTGAAGGTCAAAACAAGCCTTTGCAACCCAGTCTTTCCTTTTGCTGTTGCCCATCCCCCTTCGTCCATAGTCTCAAAATTATTTTCAGCTAATTATGCCTACATTGGTTTTTGGCAATGTTTTCATACATCTTACGTTTGGGGTTTCAGAACTTACTGATTTATATAGAAGAAAATTGGCTGAACCTCTTTCCAACCATTACATGGGTTCCATATAATTTTATCAAGGTATTATTTTAAATGTTTAAATTTTAGTTTTATGTTTTTAAAAATTATGGCAAAATATATGAGGTCAGGCAATTAAGTTCACAAACTCATCCTAGAAAATGTGCTACATACCTCCTAGCTGGATATAACTATGGTCAATTTTGAAGTACTTCCCTTGGGAAGTCATGCACCAATGCCAGTGCCTAGTCAACCCTTCAGTGTAATTTTGGAGCTCTTTCTCTGGAATGGCCAGCAGAGATGTTGTCATACAAAGTCTGACAATTAAGTTCCTGGACTCTTCCTAGAACTACCCCTTTGAAGTACTCCCTTTGGCCATCTGGCGACTGTAATGATACTCAGCAATGAGGTGTGTAGCACTTTTTCTAGGAAGAGTCTGTGGGCTTAATTATACAACATCCTATGTAAAATAAAATTTATCAGGCTGGGCACGTGGCCCACATTTGTAATTCTAGCACTTTAGGAGGCTGAGGCAGGAGAAATGTTTGAGGTCAGGAGTTTGAGACCAGCCTAAGCAAGAGCAAGATTTTGTCTCTATTAAAAATAGAAAAACTAGCTGAGCATTGTGATAGGCATCTGTAGTTCTAGCTACTCAAAGGCTAAGGCAGGAGGATCATCTGAACCCAGGAGTTTGAGGTTGCTGTGAGCTAGCCTAATGTCACAGCCCTTGAGCTGGGGCAACAGAGTGAGACTCTGTCTCAAAACAGAACAAAAATTTTATTATCTTAACCATTTTTAAATGGTTCTTCAGTGGCATTAAGTATATTTGCACTGTAGTGCAAACATCACCACCACCCATCTCCAGACCTTTTTCATTTTGTGAAACTTAAACTATGTCCCAGTTAAACACGGACACCACCCCCACCCTCCCCAGCCCCAGGCAACCACCATTCTCCGTCCTTTCTCTCTGAATCTGACTCGGTCCTTCTTATAATCATACAGTATTTACTTTTTGTGATTTGCTTACTTCACTTAGCATAGTGACCTTACGGTTCATCCACATGAAGCGTGTGTTAAAATTTTCTTTCTTTTTTAAGCCCAAATAATATTTCTTTGTATGTATATAGCACATTTTGTTTGTCTATTCATTCCTCAACACACACTTGGGTTGCTTTCCCATTTTAGCTGTTGTAGAATACTGTTGCTATAAGCATAGGTAGATAGATATCTCTGTGAATTTAACTATAACTTTGTAAGTTTAAACTTATTTTAAATGAGATCGCTACCATCATCACCATGAAGCATATGGAATGAAAACTCTAGAAAAAAATAAAGTTGCATTTTTCTGCTGGTGAAAGCTAATTCGTATTTGAGCTAGGCTCTCACCGTGTTATGGTCTGTTTCTAGTATATTTAAGCTGCTTGGGTGGCTCTATAAACACAAGATGTGTCTCTTCCTTGGATCTGACCAACCAACGTGCATAAAATGAACCCTGCCGGCCAAAGAGTAGCTGAACCCTTCTAGAATATCCCTTAGGAGGACAGAGCTTGATTTGGTTCCCTTCTGTGCTCACTACCTATGGCAGCACCTGGGTCTCAGTACATTCTGCTTTGGTGGATAAGTGGATTTAAACATTTACTTTTCAATTATTTATTCTGTTGGCTTTTATTTTTTAACAAAGGTATCCTTAACCAAACTTTCAATGTGTATCCAGTTATAGAACTTATTTTCTATATTAACCATCACTGATGGGATCCAGAAGAGATCCTTCTGGAGCCATGAGTTTGTGACTAAATAGATAAGAGTACTCTCAGAAAACAAAAGGAAGTCTTCTGCTTTGTGCCTTTTGTGCAATGGAGTGGCCTTTTAAAAAAATACATATCAATACCTTGTAGTAGTTGTATTAGAATTGCTGAAAAATATAGACTCCGCTCTTTTAACTCCAATTCAAGTTGTCAACTTTTCCCCCGAAAGCTGTCAAACAAGCTACCTGTGCATCAGGCAATTATGATCATGATAATGCTGCATAACAACCACCACAAATCACAGTCAGTGCAGCCAGCATTTATGTAGTTCATGAGATTCCAAGTTGGCTGGGGCTGGGTTTGGCTCTACATGGAAGGCTGAAAAATTAGGCCAGTGATTCCACCTTCCAAATCCAGATATTGAGAAACAGCCAAGGTCACCTGTCTCTCCAGAAGAAATAATGGCATGCTAGTGACATAGCACATCAGCATCAGATTGACTATGCTAAATGAGGTTACTACCATCATCACTATGAAGCATATGGAATGAAAACTCTAATAGATAGAATCTGCTTGTTAGGGACTGAATGTTTGTGTCCTCCCCACATTCATGTGTTAAAACCTAACCCCTAACATAATGGTATTTGGAAATGGAGCCCTGGGGAGTCATAATCCCACTCATGAGACAACTATCCCAAGTGGGTTGAGTGCCTTTGTAAAAGAGACTAGAAAGCCCTCTCCATCTTTCCATCATACTAAGGCACAGAGAGATGGCCATCTAGACCACACACTGAGGCTGCTGGCACATGGGTCTTGGGTTTCCAGTCTCCAGAACTCTGAGAAATAAATGTGTTGGTTTCTTTTTTCTTTCTTTTTTTTTTAACTACCTAGTCTATGACATTTTTGTTAGGGCAGTCCAACCTAAGATGCCATTGGTAGCATAGAAAAGTAAGAATCACAATATGCGCTTAAGTGTCCTTTTTGTTATTAACATGCTAGGCCTCATGGCAGCAGCAGAGAGAATAAATAGGATCTGATCCCCAGAACCTTCATTAGATGGCAGTTTCAGACTATTGACAGTAAACCTTTCTCTTCCCTATAAGAAAAAACAAAGTCTGTCTTCAACCTAGGTTTTTTACATGGAACCCCCATGCAAAGATAATTACTGTCAGATGCTATTTTGATTTCGCTGCTCATCCAGCAGTTGAAAGTGAGCATGTGCGATTAGCTCAAAAGCAAACAGCAAGACCCCCTCCAGCTGCTGGCTCTAGAAACCAGGTATGGTGCCAGGTAATTACAGCAACATTCCTTTAAGCTCATCTAACTGTGGCAGGCCAGGTTCCATCAAAAACAGACAGGCTGGAAGGAAGTCTGCATGAGGCTGCTTGCCTGGCATGTAGTAAAGTGGAACAGGGCATCAAAACTGGTGGTGGCTATTGCAGAAGACCAGAAACTGGCTATCACACTATGGATCCCACTACAGACCAGGGAAGCTTTAGAGGTTACTTGGAAAGGTTTGACAAATGGAAATTATATTAAGAGCTTGGCTATCCGGTATGTTGGTGGGGGAGGGGGAAATCTTTTTGTTTTTTCAAATACAAGGAGCTCTTGGCTCAGGAGAGCAGATGTTTAAGAGTTACACTTAACCCATTTAACTGTCATTTCCTGAGAACTTCTAAAGCTATTTGCTTTTAGGTTAGAAAGATGTTGTGTATTGATCTAGGGGGAAATCTGATTCAGGCTAGATTTGGTCTGAGTTTATTCCAATAATTAAGAATTCTAGTGGCATTTTAAAATATCACATTGGGGCTGAGCATGGTAGTTCATGCCCGTGATCCCAGTAGTCTGGGAGGCTGAGATGAGAGGATCCCTTGAGCTCAGGAGTTAGAGACCAGCCTTAGCAAGAGTGAGATCTCATCTCTACTACCCTGTTTCCCCGAAAATAAGACATCCTCCAAAAATAAGACCTACTTACAGGAAAGATATGACATCCCCTGAAAATAAGACCTAGGACATCTTTGGGAGCAAAACTTAATATAAGACACTGTCTTATTTTCGGGGAAACAGGGTAAAAACAGAAAAATCAGCTGGTCACCGTGTCAAGATCCTATAGTCCCAGCTACTCAGGAGGCTGAGGCAGGAGGATTGCTTAAGCCCAGGAGTTTAAGGTTGCTATGAGACAGGCTGACGCCAAGGCTCTCTAGCCTAGGGCAACAGAGTAAGATTCTGTCTCAGAAAAAACATATGTATAAAATATACACATCACATTGGAATCTCGAATTAAACAACTCTGTAATTGTCCTGTTGTTTTTGACAGTCCTGCTATTTTTTAACATTTCTAACCCAGCCTTATTTTATTTAAATACTTTTTAGATACCTTGTCCTTTTTCATAGTCTTAAAAAGATCTTTGTTCTCACAAATGGAGTTTGGCAGAAAGACTTTTTTTTTTTTCCTTCTAGGCCGATTTCATTTCTCTAAAGTAGGCAGGGAAAACGCTACCATTGCTGAAAGCATGCCTTCACCATGTTGACCTTGAGGTTGACCTTTCAGTCGCAAGACTGCAGATTTGTGTTCAGTCTACAGCAGGAATTTTATCCCACTCAGCAAAGCTCAGGCTTGAGTGTCAGGAGAACCAGATCTCAGCCTCTAAGGACCCCTGTGCCCCTGGGAATATCTCGTTAGCTCCAGATGTTTCCTTCTTCCTATCCGAATGGCAGGGAGAGGGACAAGGTCATGGTCCAAGGTCTCCTTCAGCTGTGGACAGTTGCCCAATTAGCACCTGCAAGAGTTCTTATAGCTTATGATACCACCCTCCAACCCCTGTACCTTTGATTTTCTTAGTGGAAAATATTAGCTCAATAGGGTCCCTACAAGGTGAGACCCAGGGCAAAAGATGATCTGTGTGGGGACATTGATGTAAGATGAGCTGAAATTTTTTGAAATTTATCCTAGGGTCTATAATTTTCCCTTCACTCCTCATTATGGATCTGACATTCCTGAGTTCATCTAGAATTGCAAAAGCAAAAGGGATCCAGAAGCACATGCATCTGGTGCTATTATAGATGATGACCTAGAAGCTGTGGCCACCCAGGAACAAAGACACTGCCCACTTTCTCCCTATTTGGCCCCTTCCTAGTTTCAGTGTCTGAACCCAAACCCCACAATTATTGGCCACTAGTCCAGTGTCTTTCCAAATGCGACACCATGATCTCATCATGTTTCTGTCTCTTTAATCTCTTGGAATAATGGAGATTTGAGTTGTTCTACCAGCTTAGAGAAATGTCCCAAAGCTGTCTTGCTCAAGGATTGATCAAGAGCTGCTCCCCATAAAATTCTCAGGCTGACGGGCAGCTGTGATAGGTGGGCCTCCCCCATCCTGGAAAATGGGCTTTGTGAGGGAAGGGTGTGCCCATCGTTGTGTCCTGAGTACCTAGCACATCATTTGGCATAAGGTGGGCGTTCAGTAAGAACAGTATTCCAGGATAAAGGAACATAGTCCAATTACTCCCGCCATTTTTCTCCTTCTCAAGAGTCTTTCTAATTTTCCTAGCATGTCTTCAAGTCCAAGAAATAAGGCATGTTGCTACCAGATAAATCTATTTGTCCTTTTTGTTCACTGTCTATGCTGATCTCTGTCTTTCAAGAGAGAAGAGGTTACCATGGGCAGCTCTAACAGGCCAGTGTGTGGGATCTGTGTATGCTGAGTCCTGTCAAGGTCAATGCCTCAGGTCTTCCTAATTTCCTTTTGAACAAATTCATGTGTAGAAAACTCTTCCCTGTTCTCCTGCAGCTTTTTATGTCCCTGTGAGCCTGGCCCCAGTGAAGTGGCCCTCTGGAATTGTCTTGTACTGACTGCTCTGCCTGTGAGCAGGATCAGTCTTCCAAAATGCAGTCTTGTTCTTAAAGCTTTGTATTATTAAGGATATGTCACTTTGGCTTTGCTTTTTAGTGCCATTCCCAGGCAATGTCAGAGATTGGAAGCTCTGTGAAGTGCATACTCCTTTTGGTGACATTGGCAGGTAGCCTTGGTCTGTGAGGACATCAGCCACCACCCGAGCACGGCACATGCCCAGTGGGTGGCTGGCCAACTTAGCCACACCGCCTTTTTCCTCTTTCAGGAGGGGAAAAATGAAGAGCTACTTCTTTAGCTCTACCTACTCATGGGACAGAACAAGGGACTCTTTGGGGTCTCTAAACAGTAGAGATGTGAGACCAGCCCTATCATTTGAGGACGTCACCAGTTTTCTTTCCTGACTGCAATTTAGCAGATAGCTAGGTCTCTGGGCCAGTGTCCTCCACCACTTTGCCTAGCAACTGTCCCTCCCCAGGGACTAGACCCCCTATAATTAAGTGAGGTGAGGTCAAAGAATGGGCTCCCTAGAACCTTCTATGCACACATAGAGTTTTATCTCAAGGTCACTCTGTGGATTCAGGGTCCTGAGCTGGTTTAGAGCAAAGTCTATGCTTATGAAAGGGAAGCCAGGAGTCCTAGAACCTGTGATCTTAGAAGAAAAGGAAATCATAAAATGCTGGATAATATGTTTGAAAAAATCAGTGTTTCTACAGAAATAGTTACTTTTGAGTGAAACAGTTCACTGGACTATAAGACAAGGCAAAGCACAGTGAAGGGGGCGAGTGCAGTGCCCTGAGCTCTATCCTTGGCTTCCTGGACATCTCCCCACCAGCCCCGTATCCTCCCCAGAGGCCATAGGCATTAACTGGTGCCTAGGTCACAGTTGGTTCATCTAAGACCACTTCCAGCAAAACTTTTTCTAGTCTTTATTAGACTTTTAAGTGGTCACTGGGTTTCTCTGTCTCTCCCTTTCAGACTCACCTCTTCTGAGGGCTGCTCAGGGACAACTTTTATTTCTTTCCTTTGGAAGAATTGCAAAAACACAGAGAGAGCAAGGGAAAAGCAGAAAATTACCCCAAGGTAGAAGCTGAGACAGGAGGCAGGGGAGGCAGGTGGATCCCAGGGCAGAGTTGACCAGACCCTGGAGGGCCGTCTAAGGCACTGTCGTGTTTCCCCAGACATGATGGTGGACATCTTGGGCAGATCCTACCTCCTCAGTGGGGAAACTGAGACTGCACAGCAAGTCAGCAGGCAGGCCTGGAAGACAGCTGAGAGCTGCGGGCCCCTGAGCAGGCCTCTTTTGGCTGTGTTAACAGAAAAAAACCCAAACTCTGTAAAATAATTTAAAGAGGTTTATTCTGAGTCAAGAGTGTGTGACTGCAGCCTGGAGCACATGTGTTCAAGAGGTTCTGAGAAAACATGCCCATGGTAGTGGGTTACAGTTTGGTTTTATACATTTATGGAGACAGGACTCACATGTAAGACCACAAGTCATGGAGGGTATATAACAGTTTGGCCCGACAAGGCCAGACATCTCAGAAGGTGGTGGGGGGGGGGGGGGGGGCCTGGTGTGGGGTGGTTTTAAAGATTATCTTCTTCAAAAAGTGTTATAATATAAAAGCTTTTTGTAATCACGTGGATATCAGCTG
>CAUYPK010051255.1:0-15963 GCA_963574355.1 Loris lydekkerianus | reverse complement strand
AATCATAATGTAAATATTTAATATGCAGGATGTCTTTTCATTGTTACAAAGGGATCGTGACCCACAGGTTGAGAACTGCTGCTCTGGTGCCTCCTACTACATGGAGATGCTGAGAGAAGAAGCTGTCGATGAAATAGCCCTCCCCCCCCCCAAGACACTAAAACTGCCAGCACCTTGATCTTAGACTTTCCAGCCTCCAGAACTGTGAAAAATAAATTTGTTCTTCATAAATTTCTTAGTCTCAGATATTTTGTTATAGTAGCACAGTGGTACAAATAGACTAAAACATAAACCACAGTCAAAAATCTTTGAAAGGTACTGAACTGGTGTAATGGACATACGATAAGTCACCTATATATCATGGCAAGGAAAGGCTTGTTTACCAGTTGCTGAAAACACTGTCACCAGGTACCTTCAGCTTTCAGGACCCCACCAGGTACCTTCAGCTTTCAGGACCCTTAGGGTTTGCCTCTGCATCAGAGCCACCCTGTACCTTGCTTAAGGTCTTACCCTTCTTAGGGTGTCCCACATCCAACAACTGAGATGAGTGAAAAAGATTAAGCTATTTGGTTTCAAACTACAGCAACTCTGAAAAGCCACTTTAACTTTGTAGCTTCCAAAGGGGTCGATTGAGCCTATTGTTCTGTCTGGAAAGCAGTTAACCCTCCATCTACTCAGTTGCATTTTCTTTTTTCTCACACAGACACAGATTTAAAGCCACTTCCTAATAAACATCTGCTACCCAACAAGTTTTGTTGGCCAAGTCAGCTGAAAAGGCCAAGTATATAATAAGTTCACATCTTTGCATAAAATACTGCACTCGACTTTCAATGGAACTTCAAATTCAAAGGTTAACAGTACAGTCATACTCTGTTTACCCTATTGGCTACTGATAGATTTGATCAAAAAGAATATGCCCATTTCTTAACAATGGTTAGTTAGTTACCATTCTTTTCCTTAATTTACACAGCTGTCCTGTCTCAAAGAAAGTCTGCTGAAGTGACTATGAGCCGTCCTTCATTTCTTCTGGCAGTTCTACTTTTTGTAGAACTAACAGCGTTTTGGCTAGTTTGGCTTCCCTTTGCCTTACAAATATGCCCACATCAAAGCAACCGAGAAATTTTGACAAGACCAGTTAATTAATGCCATCTGTAATGGGAGTGGTGATGGCAGAGGATATTAATAGTGAATCATTCAAGTTACTTGTATTAAATACTGTTCAATTTGAGGGCTGCAAATGCTGTTTAATACTTGGGCTGTGTTTTCACAATAACAATATGTTAGCAATAATATAAAATTCTCAGAGTAAGTGAAATATTCTCATATTAAATGAATTTTTTTCTAAATCTAGAATCTAAACATTGGCAATAGATTTACTCAATCATTCTGACTAATTTTCTCAGATTAGTAAAAAAAGAAAAAAATACATTGGTTCTTTTTTTAAATTAAAATGTTTGCTGTCCTGCTGCCACATGGGTGGGATATATTGCATCTTGATCCAACTTTGGGACTCCTCTGTTGATTTTATTAATCAAATATATTTGGGGGCACTTGGGAGGTCAAGGTGGTGGATTGCCTGAGCTCATGAGTTCAAGACCAGTCTGAGCAAGAGCAAGACCTCATCTCTAAAAAATAGCTAGGGGTTGTGGTGGGTGCTTGTAGTCCCAGCTACTTTGGAGGCTAAGGCGAGAGAATCACTTAAGCCCAAGAGTTTGAGGTTGCTGTGAGCTGTGACGCCAGAGTACTCTACTAAGGATGAACAAGTGAAACTCTGTCTCAAAAAAAAAAATATATATATATATTTATATATATATATATATATTTTTTTTTTTTTTTTTTTTTTTTTTTTCAGGAGTATTCTCTTGATAAGCACCAATGGTGGTAGGCGGGCCAAATGTAAAGGGAAAAACTTTTAAAAAGACAGACAAGGTAAAAAAAAAAAAAAGTAGAAAAATCCCCAAGTAAGGATATTAGCAAAATGCATGTAAACTTGATGAAAATATACATTTAGCTCTTCAGTTGAAAATGATCGTAGTAGTAATTCCATCAAAGAGTAATATGCTCATATTCCTTTCCATTTTCTTTCCAAGATAAATTAATGGACATTTATTGTATTTTTTTAAATAAGTAAAGAAAGATTGATAAGTGGCAGTGAATCTGTTGTGCTTTTAACACAATGGGGTTTATTTTCTTTCATTCTTGGAAAACACTCAGAGAGGAGAAGGAACATCAGGTGGCTTTGAATAAGGGGAATACAGGGCAATAAGCGTTGACCTAAGCCCCCAGCCACACTATGAATGAATTAGAGGAAACAGCTGCAGTCTCTGGGTCTCTGAATAAAGGGATGCAGGGGTTCCGTGTGACCTGGCATTCACAGTGTCTCCATTGGTCGGCCAGATTTCTTTGTTTCTCATGCATTTTCTGTGCTGGGAATGTTCCCCTAGCTTTTCAGCCGTCTCCCAAATCTGTCACTCCACTTTGAAAGTGCAGCAACTGTGGCTGCCTGAGGTGATGACACCAAAACAAGGCCTCTGTCTGCCCTTTCTTTCACACTACTAATAAAGCTGCTGTCTATAATAAAATGATTCAAGAGGCTCAAAGATAGATTGTTGGTTGAAGGAAGGTCTCTCAAAGATTAACTTGCATATGAGAGCTGTAGGCCAACTCACTAGGGCTCGACAACCTCTGGGTGAGTTCTTTTCATTGGAAATTCTGGTCCTGTGGACTTGGATTCACTAAGAATGAGAGAGAAGGTGATTAAACTGCAGCACTATTCACACCCATCACAAGAATCAGATTGTTACAAATGAAGTACAGTGAATAATATTCATTCTCTTTAAGGTTTAACCTCAGCCAGACATGTAACTTTAGACTTTAGTCAAAAAGACCTTTCTTTTATTGCAAGACTTTTTACTTGAGAATTTGGATTCAACAAAGCAACCAAGAAGATTGGAGATTCTCTAGTCAGGCAGTCTGAAGCCCACTCTGAGGATGAGATAACAGTGTTTTCAAAATGTTCACTTGCTCTGAGGACAGAGAATTGAGTTTTGGGAATGACAGACTAGTTGCTACTTCTTTCAAAGTACAAATTTCAGGTCAGTGTGCCTGCCAAAAGGAAAATGTTGAAGGATCAGCTTATATAGTATACCTCTGGAGACTCAAAAATGAATGCAAAAAATGCAACTACCTAAGCTAAAAACAAATTAACTAATTTATCTTTGGTAACTCTAACCACCCTATCAGAAAAAATGATGTCCGATCAATGAACGATAAAACATAAACATATTCACATCTATGAAAGGTAGCATTATAAATTCAGATAACTTCATTAAAAAAAAAAAAAAAAAAAACATGTTCTGTTGTGATTTAATTTTAAGACAATTTGGCGCTGGTAGCAGTGTGGAGTTATTCCAGCTTTTGGTAACATTTACATTCTTCTTACATGATTTCTAGATTTCCTCAAAGCCTTTCAGGGGGTTTATTTAAGTGGTTTCCAGTTCAAATTAACCATTTCTGCAACAGAGAAGAGCTTAATTCTTCCTTAATGATATGACCTGATTATGACCTGTGAAAGTTAAATGATTTTAATTAATAGGAAAGGCTGAGAATAAAAGGGGCAAAAGAAAAGGCTTTGTTTCTTCACCCTTTCATCCCCCATTAGTCACTTTCCTGGGGATACTCTAGTTTGTCTCTCAAAAGGGATTTTCAGAGTATGTGGCTTTCTCACTTTTCCACTTCTCTAAATAATCAGCCTAATCCGGCTGGACCATTCCTATTCTTTCTATTGTTAAAGAAGGGGTAGGGGGGAAGCATACATCTTCAATAACATCACGGTGATTTCTTTATTTATATAGTGTCACAGCATTACTTAGCTTAGGAAAAATATCCTCAAGGCATTTTCATTTTCTACTAGTGCAAAACAAATTACTCCAAATCTTAGCAGCTTAAAATGATAAACATGTATTTACTAACCCATTTTCTGAGGGTCAGGAATCCAGAACGGTAAACAGGTGTATCTCAGAGATATTGTGGGCTCAGTTTCAGACCATTTCAATAAAGTGAATATCATAATAAAGGGAGTCACACGATTTTTCCCAGTGACTATCAAAGTTATGTTTATATTATACTGTAGTCAATTATGTGTTCAATAGCATTATTGTCTAAAAAAGTCCATACCTTAATTAAAAATTAATTTATTGCTAAAAATGCTAATAATCATCTTAGCCCTCAGCAAATCATAATCTTTTTACCTCGATGTGGATGGATAGAGACTGACCAGGATAGAGGTTGCTGAAGAGTGGGGTGGCTATGACAATTGCTTAAAATAGGATGACAATAAAGCTTGCCACATAAGTTGACTCTTCCTTTCACAGAAGATTTTCTGTAGCATGTGAACCTTTTCACTCAGAGTAGAACTTCTTTCAAAATTGGAGTCAATCCTCTCAAATCCTGTCATTGCTTTATCAACCAAGTTTATGGGATATTCTAAATCCTGTAGCATCATTTCAACATTGTTCACAGTATTTTTACCAGGAGTGGAATCTCTCTCAAGAAACCATTTTCTTCAGAAGGCTTATTAAAAGAAAGAAAGAAAGAAAGAAAGAAAGAAAGAAAGAAAGAAAGAAAGAAAGAAAGAAAGAAAGAAAGAAAGAAAGAAAGAAACCACTTTCTTGCTCATCCATAAGAAGCAACTTCTCATCCATTCAAGTTTTATCATGACCTTGCAGGAATTCAAATTTTCAGGTTCCACTTCCAATTCTAGTTCTCTTGCTATTTTGACCACCTCTGGAATAACTTCCTTCCCTGAAGTCTTGCATCCCTCCATGTCATTCATAAGAGCTGGAATTAACTAAAGTAACCTAACTTAGAGACACTGAAAAGAGAACGGCAGTTGTCCGGGGCTGAGAAGAGGGTGAAATACAGAGTTGCTGATACAATAAGTTTAACTTTTACTTATGCAGGATGAAGGATTTCCAGAGGTCTACGGACCAGCATTATGCTCACAGTGAACAATACTACGCTACACACTTCGCAAATTATTAAGAAGGTGGATTCTGACCTATGTTATATGTCCTTACAATTAAAAAATTAATTAATTAGAGGATTCAACAAATGTTAATCTTGATGATTAACATTTGTAGAAATTTTTAATTAAGGTGCTAATGGAACCTAATGATTATTCACTTAATAAAAAGGAAATTCTTAAGGAAATCCTACCATATATTCCTTTTCATGAGACAAACATATTAGTTTCCTATTGCTGTTATAAAGAATCACCCACCACAACTTAGTTACTTAAAACAACAAATACATGTTATTTTACATTCCAAGAAGTTAGATAAATGAAATAGGCCTACAGCGCTAAGTTCCTTCTGAAGGCTCTAGGGCAGAATCTCTTTCCTTGTCTGAACATCTTCTTATGGCCTCCTATATTCCTTGTCTTGTGACCCTCCTTCCATCTTTGAAATGTCTTCTCTCATCTTTCAGCCTCTGCCTCCTTCTTATAAAAACCCAGTGATTACATCAGGTCCACCCAGAAAATCAATCATCCTTTCTCAAAACCTTCACTTAATCACATCTGCAAAGTTTCTTTTGTCATGCAATGTAGAATAATGACAGATTCTGAGAATTAGGACTTAAACATTTTCGTGGAGGTTGATCATTATCCAATGAACCACAAACTAATTTTAGGAGGATGTCAGAGTAAATTCTATTGTGGAAAATACCCTTATGGGTTTAGTTAACAGTATGTGAAAAAGACTTAAATGAATTATACCTATGCTAATATAACCAGTGACCAAAATGATTGATTTCACATACTGGGATCACATTTGGCCTGCTTTCCTAAAATTAAACCCTATAAGGCTGGTAAATCATGCTTACCTTTGATACTATGTTTATTGTCCACATTTTAGATATGAAGCCTGAAATATGTGCAGGTAATACTTTCAAAACATCAGTTTTTTAAAACTATAAGCAACTTAAAAAAAAAACAAACCATCAGTGGCTCTAATCCCATATTCTTATCTCATTTGCCTCACAAATGATGAGGAAATACAAGCTATGTTGAGAAATGTTCATTTTGAAATATATGAAGTTTGCCAGAGAACTCTCAATTTCTTTGAAAATGGAAAACTTTCCATACACAGAGAATCATAGCGCTTCCAGAGTGTGATGGGACTTCCGAAATTTGAAAATGATGTTGTTCTTTTCCCCCTCCATGCGCTCCACGCCCCCATTTCATACACGTATAAGAAGATTCTAAGAATCAGAGGTGTTAATATACTCTTGACCTCTTAGTAGACCTAGTACGTGGCAGAGCCTGGCCTACAGATCAGTTCTCCAGATTTCAGACTCCTGATACAGCATATTAAAAGGTTAAGGAGCCAAAGATGAAAGATTATTCCAAGGCCCGAGATGAAAGGAAAACGGAGGCCGAGTTTGTGCAATTAAAATGGCTTTATTCCACCTGAATGCAGGTGGGGTGAGATTTCTAAGAGGGAAGAAATCCACATGTGGGTAATGACAAACAGGGGTTTTAAAGGTCAGGAAGGTGGGGGTCAGGACATTCCCTTTCCTAGATTGGACAACTGTTGGAAGGGTGTGGGTTGGCCCATTCACCTTTTCCAGGTGGGACATCTGGTAGGGTAGGGTAGGGGGTTGATTCTTTTAGGCACGTCCACCCTATTTGGTAGGTGTTTGATCCTACCATATATACATTCCCACATTTTTTTCTTTTCTTTTTCTTAATCTTTTCTTTGCTTTTTTTTTTTTTTTTTTTTTGACAGAGTCTCACTCTGTTGCCCAGGCTAGAGTGCCATGTCAGCCTAGCTCACAGCAACCTCAAACTCCTGGATTCAAGTGATCCTTCTGCTTCAGCCTACTGAATAGCTAGGACTATAGGTACTCCCCACCCCAACTAACTTTTTTTCTGTTTTTAATAGAGACTTTAGTAGGGGTCTTACTCTTGTTCAGGCTGGTCTCAAACTTCTGAGCTCAAGCAATCCTCCCACCTTGGGCTCCTAGGGAAACAGGCATGAGCCACTATGCCTGGCTCCACATCTCTTTCTTGATTTAAGAAAATGGTATGTGTATGAAGGCTGTGTATGGCACATGGCAGTGGTAGGAATAGCTGTCACATACTGAGAATTGAAGATGTGCCAGTTTCTCCAATAAAAACCATTAAATATATTATCTCTTTATATTTTACTTCAACAAGATAGGACAAGATTATCCTGGCTTCTGAAATGAAAAATGAGATAACAAATTTTATAAATGTAAATAAACCTGACCAAAGTTAAGAATGGTAAGGTGTGCCTAGGTCTCTTCCTTTAACAACAACGCTCAAGAATAAATTCGCACTACATTTCTGGAAAAAAACAAAAATTAAGCTGGGTGTGGTGGCTCCTGTCTTTAATCCTAGTGATTCAGAAGGCTGAGGCAGGAGAATGGCTTGAGCCCAGGAGTTCAAGGCTCCCGTGAGCTATGATTGGGACACTGCACTCCCTACATTCCAGCCTGGGTGGAAGAACAAGACCCCATCTCTAAAGGAAGGACAGGAAGAAAAGATGGGAAGGGAAGAAGATGGGGTGGGAGGGGAGGGGAGGAAAGAAGCGAAGGAAAGTAGAGAGGTAAGAAAGTAGGGAGATGCATGTTGAATAAGCAATTTCAAAATGTCTGTGATATAACATTTTGAGAAGAGATTCTTACCATTTTCATACGTTAAAAATAATGAAACCACAATATTAACAGATTCATTTGCTCATTGAACAAACACTGTTAATTATGTACCAGGTGCTGTCTACATAAACTGTGAACAAGATAAATTAGTTCCCACTCTTATTTAATAAGTCATAGAATATCAGATAGTGATTTATAATTTCAGCAAGGTAAGAAGGGAACAGAAAGCCCACCAGGAAAGAGCGCACAATAACGTTTTATGTGAAAAGCAATCTGAATGATGAGATTGAGACAGACATATAAAGGCTTTGGTGATGAATGTCCCAGGCAGTGGGAAAAGCAGTGCAAAGAGTCAGATACAGGCGAACTCTGACCTGGTTATGGCAACCAGAAATGCAATGTGAGCTAACGCCAAGTGGGCCAGGGTAACTAGCAGGACATGAGGCAAGGGCTTGTCTATGCGTGGTCTAAAAGGTCATTGAAAATACTTTCATTTTTACCCTGAATATGAAGAGAAGTCTTTGGAAAGCATTAACAAGGAGATTAAAATGACTGAACTTACATTTTAAATAAACTGAAATCTGCTCTATAAATAATGGTTACAGGCAAACAAATATGAAAGTAAGGTGACAGCTTAAGTAGGTATCTTGTGTGGTAGCTCAGGCCGGAAATAGCAGTGGCTGCTATGACTCAGTAATTTGGGAAGATGTGAATAGTGGTTCAATTCAGAACATAGTTCAAGATAGGTCCAAAGGACTAGCGGGTGGATTGGATTGGCCTATGAGAGAAAAGAAAATGTTAAAGCAACCTCTAGCTTTTTAGCCTCATGATGAATATAAATATACTGAAGTGAGGAAGAGAAGGGAAGAGTAAATTTTAAGGTAAGAAGGTGAACTTTGAGAATCCTATATTATACATATTAATTTTGAGATGCCAGTTAGATGCCAAAGTTGAAATAAAAAATAAACAAATATAAAAAAGAATTTTTAAAAAAAAACAAAGAAAAAAATTTTAGGGCAAAAAAATTTGTATAAACAAATATAAGTAGGAACATGGAACTTAAAGGAAAGGTCAGAGAAGAAGATTACATCAAATGGTATTTAAAGCTATGAGATTGGATGAGCTCAACTAAAAAGTATAATGAAGAAAGAAAAAACACTCCAATATTTAGAAGTTGGCAAAAGCAAGAGGCCAGTAAAAAAAAAAAAAAAAAAACACATGTAAGAGCAATCTGGTTTAGAAGGAAAATGATCAGAGTCTGCTGTCTCATAAGACAAGTGAAAAAGTACAAATGTGCAGAAAGGAGATTTTCCTTTCAAGGAGAGACAGGCACAGTGAGCACAGTTGAAAGATTAGAGAAGTCAGAAATGGGTGGGGACAGGGTCACATTAGGGGTGGTAAAACACGGACAACCTGGAATATAGACCTCTGGTGGGGACCACATTAGTCCAGACTGTTTTTTAGTTGAATGTATGTCATGATTAGTTATAGGGCATGGAAAGAAAGATAATGTTCTATTTCTAAATAAAATTGAATTATGCTGAATACAATTATTGATTTTTGTCATTCAGTTCCTAATTTGTGGAATGCTTAGGAATATGCAGCTTTCTGATCAACTGAATTTTGGGGGTAGCTGCCAACCAGGGTTTCAACTTTCAAATTATTCTCAAACACAGCTGCACTTTGCTATTCCGTATACTTAATTAGATGAAAATGAACATGGGCTAATAAATTTTACTATTATTTCTGATTTTAAATAATCAAAGGCAGCAATTATATTGTGGGCTACCTTCATATTTAGATACAGAGAAAATCAGATTAAAATTAATGTCTAAGACAGCCTTTAGGCAGAGGTACACAGTTCAAACAAGCATAAATCAGGATACATTCCAGCCCTCAGAAAAGGAAAGAAAATTCCAAAATGACCCCTTTGTCTTAGTGATAGTAAGGGGCTGACAAACTGGTCTCTGCACTAGTTGGAATTACTCACTCTGATGGGAGGACTTGGTAAAAGTGCAGGTGCTAATTACTGCATTAGCCCTCAGGAGTGTCCCTGAGGGTCAGAAACTAGACTAAATGTGAGGTAACAAAAACCACAGGGTTTTTCATCTCCCTACTCCTCTCTTTTAGGAGATTCTTATTTTGCTATTTTCTTCCCTGTTTTTATATGTACATTAGTGAGCATATAAATAAATAAAGTTTTAAAAGATATAGGGAATGCCAATCTCTGCTTTATATCAAACATCTTTTTATTTTCTTAGAACTTATTGCCAGAGTTTTTCTGTTGATTACGCCTCATGGTTGTTTTCCACCGTTGCCTCTAGCCATCCTCAGATTTGGGGAGGTGTCTCCAAGAATAGACCCCAGCGGGGTCACTCTATTGTTGCTGGATCTTTGTAGGGAGTGACACTGTGTAGTTCCTCTGGGGCTGCTCCAGGTAGGGAGTTCTGGTTGTGGAAGCATCTCAGGTGTGTGACACACCAGGATCCAGCAACAGGGCGGGAGGTGGTTGCCACGATTCTGGGAGTGCCTGGCACCGTGACTTTGGCACAGAGAGCCCAAGGCTCCAGCCGTCTCTGGTCAGGAGAAGGGCTATGCACAGAGGCAGGGAGGGCTCCAGAGGGCACTCGGCTACCAGAGTCCCTGGCCAGACGAGTGGGCTAGTGTGGAAGCTGAGAAGACACAGGAGGGAGGACACAGGATTGCGCGGCTTCCCCAGTTTCTGGTCAGGGCATGCGGAAGCCAGGTGGTTGCGGGTAGTGGGTCGGGGGTCGCTGCACAGCTCTTATGGAGATCTGGGTGGTGCTAAGCCTAGGAGTTTGAAGTTGCTATGAGCTGTGATGTCACGGCACTCTACCCAGGGCAACAGCCTGAGGCTCCAGTGTGCCAAAACCCGCTCACCCTGACCCTAAGGATTAAGGCTATAAGGCAGCTCAGTACCGGCCTTTAGGCTGCTCAGTTGCTAGGTTACTAGGTCCTGCCTGATCCTTGCTCTGGGACCCTGAGGGTGAAGCTTGCCGGGTCAGTTCTCTCACAATGGTTTCCTGCGCCCAGCTCAGTAGCTCAGTCTGGGGCCCCAGACAATGCCCAGAGTTCTCTGCACTCCTGCTCAAGCTCTCCCCAAGGCAGTTCAACTGAATGCCAAGTCCAAAAACACCAAAACAGTTCACAAGTAAGGCCTTTCTGGTTTGCAGTCTCACTGTTGCTTGTACTTGCGGTTGCCGGTGGGATTAGGTTGATTGAACACATGCAACCACTTGCCAGTTTTCCACTGTTTTTGTCCTCCTCTTGGGATCCAGAAGTCCCTTGCTGACTCCCTGTATCTTCAAAGGGATGAGTATAGGCAGATCCCACCAGCCAGAGATGCCTGTAGTCTTATCTCCCCAGACTCACCGTGCCCTGTTGCAGGGAAGCTGTTACTCGGCTGCCAACTTTAATCCATCACATTTATAACATTGTGGATGGATGTGGAGGACATTATGCTAAGTGAAATAAACCATTCACAGAAGGAGAAATACCACACGTTCTCACTTCTATGTAGAATCAAAAAAAATTAAACTCATAGAAGCAGACAGCAGAATGGTGGTTAGCAGAGGGTTGGGGGAATGGGGAAGTAATGGTCAAAGAAAGCAGTGTTACAGTTAGAAAAAAGGAATAAATAATAAGTATTTCAGATAATGGGTATGTTAATTAGCTTGATTCAACCATCCCACCTTGTTTCCATCTATTATAGCATCACATTATAGCCCATAAATATGTATGATTACAATTTCTCACTATTCAGTAAAATAAAAAGAATTTAGATTTTGCTTAGGGAGAGTGTGAGGGTCTTTATTTTATCTGTTTTTTTTATTTATTTTGTAGAGACAGAGTGTCACTTTACCACCCTTGGTAGAGTGCCATGACATCACACGGCTCACAGCAACCTTAAACTCTTGGGCTTAAGCAATTCTCTTGCCTCAGCCTCCTGAGCAGCTGGGATTACAGGTGCCCACCACAACGCCTGGGAATTTTTTGGTTGCATTTTGGCCGAGGCCGGGTTTGAACCCACTACCCTCGGTATATGGGGCCAGTGCCCTACTCACTGAGCCACAGGCACCACCCGATCATGAGAGTCTTGAAGGAAGACTCATACCCCTTTCAGTCAGATTAGGGAGGGCAGGAAAACAGCATATAACCCCCAAACTGGCATGGCTAGCAGCCAAGTGGGAAAACAGAAGTTAGACTTTCATGATCCCTGTGTTTTTTTGTTCATGACTGCCTGACAATTCTTGATTCTTCCCCTCTTAGGGAATACCCTTTCTTTGGGCCAGGTGTGGTAATCCTAGCATTCTAGGAGGCTGAGGTGGGTGGATTTCTTGAGCTCAGGAGTTTGAGACCAGACTTAGCAAAAAGAGACCCCAGCTCTGAAAAAAATAGCCAGGCTTTATGGCAGGTGCCTATAATCCCAGCCACTGGGGAGGCTGAGGCAAGAGGATGACTTTAGCCCAAGAGTTTGAGGTTGCTGTGAGCTATGATGTCACAGTACTCTAAGGAAGGTGACAAAAAAAAAAAAGGGGATACTCTTAAAAAAAAAAATTACTCTTTCTATAAGATCCATTTCTTTGTTACCCTCCTCATTTCTCTTCTCCTTACCCTTGAGTCACTGTGGACCTCAGTCATTAGAGAAAGGGGCTGCTGGCTCTTTAACCTTGGAGCAAAGGGTTAGCATCTAGGGAGACTGACTTAAGGTCACATGTATCAACACCATGTGTTGACTTGGGGTCCTGAGTTTCAGTTTAAGATGGTGTCCTGTTCACTTCACACAAACACCCATTCTAGGTTGTTTCTATCATGTGAACTTGAATCGGGCAGAAGGAGGACTATGCTGACACAGCAGGAATAAGTCACACTCTGTCTGCTAGAAATAAAGACAGACATAGGTGACCTGAGGGGGAAAAAAGAAAACAGCACCAACTTTCAGGTATGTCTCTTACTAAGCTTTGAACCTACAAGGGAAAGAGCTGGACTGGCCTTTAAGAATTAAAAAAAGGAATGCTGTAGTTTTCTTCTGCACAAATGTTTCTAAAGGAAGTACCATATTAATTGAAAAATCCAAACCTTTACTGTGTGATCATTTTTCTTTTTTCTATTTCATATTTTCTATTTTTTATCATTTAATATGTTGCATTCTGAATACAAATTTGATTTAACATTCTAATTTTCACTGGTTGAATTCAGAGATTGTTTTTGTTTGTTTTTATAAAATATAAGGTAGTGAGTTAAAAGAAAAAGAAGCTTTTTTTTTTTTTTTTTTTTGGCTCTCACTTAGAACATGTGGTTTCTTTATCAAAGGATGACAGGTTCTCTGGCCACACCCAGGAAGTTTCTTAAAAATATTGATAAAGCCGTGCTGCAGACACATTCTTGGGTAAAGGAAAATAAACATAGTACTAGTGGTTGAAAATTACATTTTGTGGAAAAAAGATATTTTCTCTAAGTCCAAGGTCAAGCAAAATATTAGATGTGTATGGATGAAAGCATTGATATAAACTTTCAAAAAGTCACCACAACGCTCTAACTTCTGATTTTACTCCACCTCACTGTATAAACACTGACACATTTTTGATCCCCACAAATACATTAATAGGGTGGAGCAATTTACAGCTTTCATTTTGGTGAAATGAGAAAGCTATTAATGAATGCATAATTATTCAAAGTCAAGTATTCTGAAGCATCAGCTATGACTAGATCATAAAGCAAGCACAGATTAAAAAAGAAATGTGCCTCAAAATTCACCTGCAGATGCCATTTCAAAGCAGATTTTGAAGAAAATATTCGAATTCAGTGAAAAAATTGATTGGTAGCTGGTTGTTAACAAATTTCTCCTTTACTTTAAGAAAAAAAAAGAGCATTTGCATTCACTTGCCTATTTTTCAGTTGGTTTACAGGCTCACAGATACACTTACATTTCTTTAATTAAATAATTTCCCTAACTTTTTGACTCAATTGGTGTATTAGGCAGAGTTCTCCAGAGAAACAAAACCAATAGGGTGTGTGTGTGTGTCCACATAACCATCTATCTAGAAATTTATTTTAAAAAATCAGCTCACATGACGGTGGAGGCTCGCAAGTCCAAAATTTTCAGGCAGGTTGGCAGGCTGGAGACCTGCGGGAGTTAATGTAATGAGTCCAAAGACATTGCTGAGGCCATTTTCTCAGTTCGTTTTCTCTTAAGGCCTTCAAGCAATTGGATGAAGCCTACCCACACTATTGAGAATAATCTGCTTTACTCAAAACCTACTGATTTATCTGTTAATCTCATTTAAAAAATAACTTCACAGTAATATCCAGACAGGCATTTGACCAAATATCTGAGTACCAGTTGACACATAAAATAACCATCAGAGTGGGCCCTTATAAAACCACCCATTTAATCCCAGAAGCCAGATATTCAAGTTATTCTGTGACGAAGGATCAACACTAGAAAGGGGAATGGAGAAATTCTTCATGAGTTCTGTGACACATAATTTTAGCTGCCTGTTCACTATTTAGTCTCCTTTCTTAGATTTGCCAGATTTAGTAAGTAAAAATGTAGGATATCAAGTTAAATCTGAATTCCAGATAACAAACTATTTAGTATTAGTATGTCTTACTTATTATGTGGTCTTACTTATATTAAAAATCTATTCATGTTTGTCTGAAATTCAAATTTAACTGTGTGTTTTGTATGTGCTGGCATAGTTAATTCCATCAACTACCAAAATAAGGGAGGGTTTACATTTTGTAACAACCATGGAATAAAAAAGGGATTTCCTTTATTTCTGCCCCAAACTTCGTCTGTATATTCTGTTCTAAAGGATTTTGCTCTTGATCAGAATAAGTTAAATCTGGAATAAGTAGAGGAAGAAGGTATTGTTTATTATTTCTTGTAAATCAAGTAGTAGCTACAAGTAAGTTAAGACCTGAGTGACATAAGTCAGTGTGAAAAAAATAAAAGTCCTTTCATATTTGAAAAAATAGAGCAATTCTCTTACGAGAGGCTCTGCAGTTTAGATTTATTGAGCACAAAATACAATTAGTATAACTTCAGAGCTACATTAAGCATCATAATCCTTTCTAAAGACTTTACCATCCATGCATATCTGGCCTTTCCAGTCACTTTGAAGGAATTTGTGACTGCAAGGGCCATTTGTAAGCAGAGGGCTACGTCTGAACACTGTATAAGTAGAGGGTATATGGCTTGGTTTTTATATTACTGATTAAAAAAATTGGCTACCACTTAGGACTTTGTTTTCATTATAACCACATCATTTAATTTTTCTGAACTCTCATTTATCAGAACAAAAAAATAAAGATAATTATAAATATAATTCATTCCACAGTGGCACTGCAATGATTGACAAGAAAAAATTAATACTGTGTGTTTTCTCATTTAATTGTGTCATGTTTGTTTTTCAGAATATAGAAATGTTTCTTTAGTGAATAAAGCCATATTTGGCAATAGTAAGTTAGTGTATGAGTTGCATTGCTGAAAGAAAATATGTAAAAAGAACGTTTTAAAAGTAATTTGGTTTTAGGGCTCGGTGCCTGTAGCGCAGTGGCTAGGCACCAGCTACATACATGGGAGCTGGCAGGTTCGAACCCAGCCCAGGACTACCAAACAACAATGACAATTATAACAAAAAGTAGCTGGGCATTGTGGCAGGTGCCTGTAGTCCCAGCTTACTGGGAGGCTGAGGCAAGAGAATCACTTAAGCCTAAGAGTGTGAGGTTGCTGTGAGCCATGATGCCATGGCATTCTATGGAGAGCAATGTATTTAGAATACATCCAAAAAAAAAAAAAAAAAAAAAAAAAAAAGGAATTTGTTTTGCTTTCAAATACTCCCAAACCCTCAGAAAAGAACAGAAATGGAGAGCAAAAGAGACCAGGAGACCTCTGGGATAATTCGAAGAAAACCAATATTCATCTTATAGGGATCCCCAAAAGTGATGAAGTGGCCTCACAAGACACAGAGTCTCTTCTCCATGAGATTATGAAGAAGAACTTTCCAGGCATTCCAAGAGACTTCGAAATTCAGATAGCAGACAGTTTCAGAACTCCAGCACGACTCAATCCGAATAAGACATCCCCCAGACACATCATAATCAATTTCACTAAAATTAATATGAAGGAGAAAATTCTGAAAGCTGCCAGACGAAAGAAAACCATTACCTACAAGGGGAAGAATATCAGAATAACTGCAGATCTCTCTGCTGAAACCTTTCAAGCTAGAAGAGCATGGTCATTGACTTTCAATCTCC
>CAUYPK010051250.1:0-21613 GCA_963574355.1 Loris lydekkerianus | reverse complement strand
TGCAAGCTTCAGCTTTCCTAGGAATACAATCAAACTCCTATATGCTTTCCGGACACCTGGTGGCGCTGCCTGCGGTTCCCAGGCCTATACCTGATTCACAGTTTATACTGTTACCATGGCAACCGCCTTCCATGGCCGATTGCCATTTTGGAGTTTCTCCAAATGTTTGTGACCCAAGCAATGTGAAATCTCAGCTATTTTGCTCCAGACAGCACTCGCTACCAACCCTCCCACTCAGTGTAGGAGTCCACACTTCTCAAATCATTCCACTCTGCTCCCAGGTTCTCCTGGAAGCTGGCGACTATAATTGGCTGTGGGGGGGGGGTGCTTCTCTGTTCAACACTGGGTGGAGCTGAGTCCCTTGACTTTCTTTGTTCACCATGGGGCCGGAGCTGGGTCGGGTGACTTGGTTTGTTTCCCACTGGGTTGGACCTGGCTTGCTCTGCGGAGGACTTGGGGACCTAATTCTGAGGTTTATGATTCAAAGTTCCCCTTTCCCATCGGGACCAGCCAGTTAGCAGCTCAGCCTGAACCGCCAACCCCTTCCAGCCTTCCCCAGCAGGAATGTTGTGGTTCCACTCAATCCCTGCTGGTCTGGGAAAGGATGCCCGCCCGTAGTTTAAAATGTCTGTTTCCCTGGCCCGCTCCCTTCCACTGTCCAGCAGATTGCCCGGTACCCCGTAGTTTTGAGCGGCTCTCCTTTCGGATGCCCTCTCAGATCAGGATTAAATATCTATTAATTTGATTTTATCAGCCTTCGTAAGCTGCTGCCCTCGGAAAGGGAGGGGCCTGCTGGCCGCTGGGCCAGGCAGGGAAGAATTTCCACAGCAGAGTCTGTGGTTCCCAATTACCTCCCAGATATATCAGTTCGCCACCTCACTGCACGTCTCCAGCTGAGCATCTCACACTAATAATCCACAGTCCTGGAAAGTCCAGACACCCCTTCTTCTCTCCTGATGGTTTGGGAGAGGTGGGCTACACGTCTGTCCTGTCCGCCATCATGCTCCGCCCCCCCATTTTACACTTTAAAACCTGGTTACCAGTAAACCATTTACGAACTTTTTGGGTTATTTAAACTTTTCCCAAATAGACATCTGAAATTTACCTCAGTGTTAAAAGTTATTTCTAGAGGTTTAGAGAAGCAAATTGGCACAGATGAAAGGAGCGACCTTTCGTGATGTTATGAGGAGCACCTGAGGGCAGGCGCTGTCATGGGGAGAACTGCGTTTCACCTCACACTGTCCTTGACACTCCTTTCTTTTACAGGTAGAAACATTGCTCTTCCTTTTCAGCCCTACTTACAAGTAGGCTTTCCTTCCTCAAATTCCCATTGTACTTTATCTCTTTTATCATTATTGTATTGTACTTAATGTTCAAATTTGTAAACCTCCCTAGTAGCCCAGAAGCATCCTGAGGATAGGTTGTCCATCCCCGACTTAACTCTGACTCCCACACAGCACAATGCACATCTAACACACAGTAACTATCTGCTGAACACAGTCGATTAGATTAGTATAACTGTTAGCAGCTTCAGATCCTGCAAAAATTAGCAGAGAAATGGTTTCAAAAGGCTTAGTTCAGACAAAAGATGGCAAGTGAATAATCATTCTATTTTAATTTGTGGTTTATGCCTTAATAGCTATTACTAAGTAGGAAAAAGCGGAACAAATTAGGGAAAATTATTTCAAAGTAAGAACTTCATTACATTGAAGCAAGACACTTCCGGCTGAGATTTTAGATTTTTTCCCCATCACTTAATACCTGTGTGATTTGGGGAAAATTATTTAACTATCCATGTGTATGTAGCTTCATCTGTGAGATGTATGATACCTATCATGAGTGCCATTGAGGATTAAATGAGAGGTATGACTTCAAAGCACAGCAGCACGCTGTGCTAGGGAGACTGGTGAGCACACTGTGTGCTGGGGAGATGGAGTGAGCACACTCTGCTTTGTCTCTCCCACAGCAAACAACTGTTAAGTCCTGGATAGAACGCATGGACCAGCCATCTGAGCATTCTGAAAAGTAAATGGCAGAAAAAAGCTAGGGAAAAGTGACTGGAATTAAAAGTTCTATCACATCAGTGATGATTTCACCATTTCCCCCCTTCCATAGGTCAAGAGGAAGCTCAAACTTTGCAAGTAAGAAAGCATCAAACAAGGACAGAAAGAGCTCCAGGAGAAGAGCCCCCTTTTCTAGCCAAAGGAGTAGGAAAAGGGCCTCCTAAGTTTGGAGAGTGAATGAAATCTTTCAGCCCTTCCCTAGGCACCAAGCAATAAATGCAGTGGCAGAGTTGAGGCAGTGGAGTTGGGCAGGTGCCCAAACTCTGAGGGAGGAGAAACCATCTTTTTAGGCAGTGGAGCTGTGGTTCTAGGAGGGTAGGGCTAATCCCCACGGCTTTCTGTCCTATCTGTCCTCCTGCACCCTGGCTCCAGATGCAGACACAGCCACGGGAAGTGCATGGCAGAAGAAGAAAACGAAATCCCCCAGCTTTCTGGACAGAAAAGTAGGAAGCCTCAGAGAGCTAGAAAATTCCAGATTGACCAAAGAAAGGAGATAGATCAAGAAGCAATCCTGTAAAGTCATGTAGGAACTCCTGGATTATCCCTGATCTGGGCACAGATCTGATCATAAACAGGGTGTGTAAAATTAGCCACAGGGCAGAGTGCCACCTACGCCCCAGAATGGTAATGGGTATCTTACATGTGAAGTTGATCCAAATAATGCTGCAAATACTTTGAAAACAGAAACCCCACTGGAGCCAAAGTTTATGAGAGATAGGCAAGAATCTGTGGCCTGAGATTAACCTGGCCAATGGCTTTCTATACACACAAACAAGAAATTGACATTCTTCTTAGGATTTAAATAAGACTCAAATATTCACAGTGTCTAGGAAACAATCCAAAATTATTCAGCAAAGAACCAGAAAACTCTCAACTATCTCAACTAACAAGGGAAAGATTAAAAACAGCTGTCAGTTCCAAATTGACAAAGATTCTAGAATTGTCAAAGACTTTAAACCATGAACCAAGAAGTAAAGGCAAATACTCTCGAAATAAATGAAAAGAGAGAATCTCACCAAGAAATATAAAATGTAAACAGGGATTAATTGGACATTACAGATGGGGAAAATACAATGACAGAAATTAAAAATTCACTGGATAGACATACGTTTATAGAGAGAGTGTGTCAGGGAACTTGAAGATACATCAAGAAAGATTATACAGAGGGTGGAGACAACATGGCTGACTGAAGTCAGCTTTCCACAGAGGCTCCCATCCAAAAGGAGAGTTAAAGGACAGAAATTTAGCAAGTAACCTGGTGGATTAGAGCTTCACCAAGAAAGAAGGTTGAAGAATGCACATCAACCTCACTGAGGCAAGCTGCAACCCCAAAGATACAAATAAAAGGTACAAAATCTATCACCAAGCGGATGGGAGTCCTCTCCCCCATGAGAATAGCTGGGAGTGCACCAAAAACAAATGAGCAGAGTTCAAAGGTCCTCCCACTCCACTCCACAGGAGAGACTCTCTAAAAACTGGACTTACCTCCCCTACTAGGGTGCCATGGCATTCTCCTGCCAGGCATAAAACTGTATAGAACTGTATATATCCTCTACCTGCAGTTCTGAGCTCTCAGCACTCCCCTCCACTCTCACTCTGAGGTCTGGAGGCCTGTCACCAAGGAGTCCAGATTCTTGGGTGATTTCTTGAGGGGTGTGGACAGGGCCTGGACTACAGCTGGTCAGTGGTGATTCTGTGGCACGGGAGTGAGGAGAGGACAGTCAGCTGAGAGGGAACCACACTAGAGCGGCGGTGCCAGAGGCACAGAGCAGCAGCCGTTTTTAGGGCTGACTCTGGGATATTCCAAAGCCACACCCACTGCCTCCCTGGGCAGTCAGAGGAGGCCAGGCATCTTCTCAGGTGGCAACCACTGCAGAACAGATCTTGGACAGAAACGCAGGCCCCATGAGAAAAGGGTTTGCCTGAGGCAGTACCGGCCTGGGTGGAGTGCGTGGACTAGAAACACACAAGCAGAGCCGGGAAGTTCTCAGGGCGGGGCTGACCAAGAGAACGGCTTTACTGAGCCTAAGACGCATCCAGCCCTAAGGGGATTATCAGCCTATAGACAAAGGAAGGAAGGAGGCTAGAAATGACAGCTAACCGAATACAAATTTGCAGGAGCAAAGACAGGGCCTGAGGCGCAGGCTCTAGAAACTCAAAACAGCTTCTCTTCTGCAGGGGAATTTAGCAGGGTCAGAAACAAATTCCCGCAAAGTTGTTCTGTTCTATTCTGTCAGTAACATCAATCAGGGGTGGGGCTGGAACTGAGTGAACACCCCTCAGCCTCCATCAAGAGCCCGAGGTTGTCAGGCCTCACCTCCCCCTGCTAGATAGAGGCAGAGCGCAGCAGCCTGGCTGAACAGAAATAGATTTCCTTGAGATTCAGAAAGGTGCAAACCCCTGGAGTATCTGTTCACTACAGGTAACTGGGTCACAGCCCTGGGAGCTATCAGTGACTAGGTGTGACAGAGGTGCAAGGTGGGGAAGGATGTATCAACCTTCCCAGACTGATCTATTTGCTGGGTGAGTCCTGCTGACTCCATGGAGCACCGGAGCAAGCCATATCAGAGTAGTCACCAGAACGCTGCGATCCAGTTGCCAGAGACCTTTTAAACTCTCTCACCTAAGACAGGTGCTGACTGAGACAATTGATTTGGACCTTTTGAACTGAGCCAATCACCTGAGGACAATACAAGTGGTGCCCTGGGTGTGTGGTTGTAGGAAGGTTTGATTTTCCTTTTCCAATTGTTGCCTGTGGGGGGCGGGGTGACTTAATTGCTGGTATTTCTCCACAGCTGAGACTTCAACCCAGACTAACTGTTTCACTAGGGTCAAACAGAGACCAGCTGAAAAAAAGACAGAACCACATATCACCACCACACCAAACAGGTGCCAAGTTTCTCAGGCCACAGCACTGCATGGGTCCTCGACAAAGCCCCAGGAGAAAAATCAAACAGTATAAAACAATCATTGGGGTGAAATCAGTGGAAAAACTCTAGTAACATGAATAACCAGAACACATCAACCCCCCCCCAAGGAAAGATATGGCAGATGTAACTAAAGATTCCATATATAAACAGCTGGCCGAGAAGTCAGAAATTGAATTCAGAATTGTGATTGCAAACAAGATTAATAGAATGGAGAAAAATTTCGAATTAGAAATTCAAGGGGCAATTCAAAAGTCAGAATTAGAAATTCGAGGAGAAATTCAAAACTTGTTTCAAGAATTTAACAAATTTATAGACAAAACCACCAAAGATTTTGACGCACTGAAGCAAGAATTTGGAGACCTCAAAGATCTGAAAAATACAGTAGAATCCCTCAGTAACAGAGTGGAGCAAGCAGAAGAAAGGATTTCTGACATTGAAGATAAAGCCTTTGAACGCTCCCAAACTCTCAAAGAGGAAGAGAAATGGAGAGCAAAAATGGAACATTCTCTCAGAGAGCTCTGGGATAATTTGAAGAAGGCTAATATCTGCCTCACTGGAATCCCTGAAAGTGATGAAGTGGCCTCACAAGGCACAGAGGCCCTTCTCCATGAAATTATGAAAGAGAATTTTCCAGACATGCCAAGAGATTCTGAAATTCAGATAGCAGACAATTTCATAAGCACAGCACGAGTCAATCCGAATAAGACATCCCCCAGGCATATCATAATTAACTTTACTAAAGTTAATATGAAGAAGAAAAATCTGAAAGCAGCCAGACGTAAGAAATCATTGCCTATAAAGGGAAGAATATTAGAATAACTTTAGATCTCTCTGCTGAAACTTTTCAAGCCAGAAGAGGGTGGTTATCGACTTTTAATCTCCTAAAGCAAAGTAACATTCAACCCTGGAACATGTATCCAGCTAAACTGAGATTCATTTATCATAGAGAAATTAAATACCTTAATGACATTCATCTGTTGAAGAAATTTGCCATAACTAAACCAGCTCTTCAGGATATTCTCAGACCTATCCTCGATAATGACCAACTCAATCCTCTACCACAAAAGTAAATTCACTCAGAAATTTTTGATCAAACTCCAGCTTCCACAGAGGTGAAAGGATTAAAAATGTCCACTGGCCTTTCGAAAACCTCGATACCCAAAGTTTTACCAGACTTATTAATATTCTCCATTAATGTGAATGGCTTAAACTGTCCTCTAAAGAGACACAGGTTAGCTGAATGGATACAAAAACTCAGGCCAGATATTTGCTGCATACAAGAGTCACTTCTTACCTTAAAAGATAAATATAGATTCAGGGTAAAAGGAAGGTCGTCCATATTTTAGGCAAATGGTAATCAGAAAAAAGCAGGTGTTGCAATTCTATTTGCAGATACAATAGGCTTTAAACCAACAAAAGTAAGGAAGAATAAGAATGGTCACTTTATAATATTCAATATGATGACATTTCAATTATTAAATTTAAGCATCCAACCAGAATGCACCTCAATTTATAAGAGAAACTCTTAACAGACATGAGCAACTTGGTTTTCTCCAGATCCATAATAGTCAGAGATTTCAACACTACTTTGGCAGTGTTGGATAGATCCTCCGATAAGAAGCTGAGCAAAGAAATTTTAGATTTAAACCTAACCATCCAACATTTGGATTTAGCAGACATCTACAGAACATTTCATCCCAACAAAACTGAATACACATACTTCTCATCAGCCTATGGAATATACTCTAATATCAATCATATCTTAGGTCACAAGTCTAACCTCAGTAAACTTAAAGGAATAGAAATTATTCCTTGCATCTTCTCAGACCACCATGGAATAAAAGGTGAACTCAGTAACAACAGGAATCTGCACACTCATACAAAAACTTGGAAGTTAAATAACGTTATGCTGAATGATAGCTGGGTCAGAGATGAGATTAAGAAGAAAACTGCAAAATTTTTGATACAAAATGACAATGAAGACACGAATTATCAGAACCTCTGGGATTCCGCAAAGGCGATCCTAAGAGGGAAATTTATAGCACTGGAAGGCTTCCTCAAGAGAACGGAAAGAGAGGAAGTTAACAACTTAAAGGGACATCTCAAGTAACTGTAAAAGGAACAACATTCCAACCCCAAACACAGTAGAAGAAAAGAAATAACCAAAATTAGAGCAGAATTAAATGAAATTGAAAAAAAAAAAAAAAAAAGAATAATACAACAAATCAATAAATCAAAAAGTTGGTTTTCTGAAAAGGTCAATAAAATAGATAAACCTTTGGCTAACCTAACCAGAAAAAAAAAGAGTAAAATCTCTAATATCATTAATCAGAAACGACAAAGACAAAATAACAACAGACTCCTCAGAAATTCAAAAAATCGTTAATGAATATTACAAGAAACTTTATTCTCAGAAATATGAAAATCTGAAGGAAACTGACCAACACTTGGAAGCACGTCACCTTCCAAGACTTAGCCAGAATCAAGTGGAAATGTTGAATAGGCCAATATCAAGTTCTGAAATAGCATCAACCATACAAAACCTCCCTAAAAAGAAAAACCTGGGACCAGATGGCTTCACGTCAGAATTCTACCAAACCTTTAAAGAGGAACTAGTACCTATCTTACTCAACCTGTTCCAAAATGTAGAAAAAGAAGGAAGACTACCCATCCTGTAGTAAATGTACCTATCTTACTCAACCTGTTCCAAAATGTAGAAAAAGAAGGAAGAAAACATCACCTTGATCCCCAAAGCAGGAATAGCTCCAACAAGAAAAAGAAAATTATAGACCAATATCACTAATGAATATAGATGAAAAAATATTCAACAAGATCCTAACAAACAGAATCCAGCAACACATCAAACAAATTATACATGATGACCAAGTCAGTTTTATCCCAGGGTCTCAAGGCTGGTTCAATAAACGTAAATCTATAAATATAATTCAGCACATAAACAAATTAAAAAACAAAGACCATATAATTCACTCAATTGATGCAGAAAAAACTTTTGATAATATCCAGCATCCCTTCATGATCAGAACACTTAAGAAAATTGGTATAGAAGGGACATTTCTCAAACTAATAGAGGCCATCTACAGCAAACCCACAGCCAATATCGTATTGAATGGAGTTAAACTGAAATCATTTCCACTCAGATCAAGAATCAGACAAGGCTGCTCATTGTCTCCACTGCTCTTTACAATTGTAATGGAAGTTTTGGCCACCGCAATTAGGGAAGAAAAGGCAATCAAGGGTATCCATATAGCGTAAGAAAAGATCAAACTTTCGCTCCTCATAGATGATATAATTGTATATCTGGAAAACACCAGGGATTCTACTACAAAACTCTTAGAAGTGATCAAGGAATACAGCAACATCCCAGGTTACAAAATCAACATTCATAAATCAGTACCCTTTATATATACCAACAATAGTCAAGCTGAAAAAACAGTTAAGGACTCTACCCCATTCACAGTAGTGCCAAAGAAGATGAAATATTTGGGAGTTTTCCTAACAAAGGACGTGAAAGATCTCTATAAAGAGAACTATGAAACTCTAAGAAAAGAAATAGCTGACAATGTTAACAAATGGAAAAACATACCCTGCTCATGGCTGGGAAGAATCAACATTGTTAAAATGTCCATACTACCCAAAGCAATACATAATTTTAATGCAATTCCTATTAAAACTCTACTGTCATACTTTAAAGATCTTGAAAAAATAATACTTTGTTTGATATAGAATTAGAAAAAACCTCAGATAGCCAAGATATTACTCAGAAATAAAAACAAAGCAGGAGGAATCATGGTATCGGACCTCAGACTATACTCTAAATTGATAGTGATCAAAACAGCATGGTACTGGCACAAAAACAGAGAAGTAGATGGTCTGGAACAGATTAGAGAACCAAGAGATGAATCCAGCTCCTTGCCGTTATTTGATCTTTGACAAGCCAATTAAAAACATTCAGTGGTGAAAAGATTCCCTATTTAACAAATGGTGCTGGGTGAACTAGCTGGCAACTGTAGAAGAGTGAAACTGGACCTACACCTTTCACCAATAGACTCTCATTGGATTAAAGATTTAAACTTAAGACATGAAACTATAAACATACTAGAAGAGAGTGCAGGGAAAACCCTTGAAGAAATCGGTCTGGGTGAGCATTTTATGAGGAGGACCCCCTGGGCAATTGAAGCAGCTTCAAAAATACACTACTGGGACTTGACCAAACTAAAAGGCTTCTGCACAGCCAAGAACATAGTAAGTAAAGCAAGCAGACAGCCCTCAGAATGGGAGATGATATTTGCAGGTTATACCTCCGACAAAGGTTTAATAACCAGAATCCACAGAGAACTCAAACGTATAAGCAAGAAAAGAACAAGTGATCGCATAGTAGGCTGGGCAAGGGACTTGAAGAGAAACTTCTCTGAAGACAACAGGCATGCGGCCTACAGACATGAAAAAATGCTCACCATCTTTAATCATTAGAGAAATGCAAATCAAAACTACTTTCAGGTATCATCTAACTCCAGTAAGATTAGTTCATATCACAAAATCTCAAGATCAGAGATGTTGGTGTGGATGTGGAGAAAAGAGAACACTTCTACACTGCTGGTGGGAATGCAAATTAATACATTCCTTTTGGAAAGATGTTTGGAGAACACTTAGAAATCTAAAAATAGATCTGCCATTCAATCTTATAATTCCTCTACTAGGTATATACGCAGAAGACCAAAAATCACATCACAACAAAGATATTTGTACCAGAATGTTTACTGCAGCCCAATTCATAATTACTAAGTCATGGAAAAAGCCCAAGTGCCCCTCAATCCATGAATAGATTAATAAATTGTGGTATATGCACACCGTGGAATATTATGTAGGTTTAAAGAAAGATGGATACTTTACCTCTTTCATGTTTACAAGGATGGAGCTAGAACATATTTTTCTTAGTAAAGCATCTGAAGAATGGAAGAAAAAGTATCCAATGTACTCAGCCCTACTATGAAACTAATTTATGGCTTTCACAGAAAAGGTATAACCCAGTTATAACCTAACAATCGGTAGAAGGGGAGAGGATGGGGTGGGAGCGGAGAGGAATGGGTGGGCGGGGGGAGGATGGGCGGACGGAGGGTGATTGGTGGGACTACACCTGCGGTGCATCTTACAAGGGTATATGTGAAACTTAGTAAAAGTAGAATATAAATGTATTAACACTATAACTAAGAAAATGCCAGGAAGGCTATGTTAATCAGTGTGATGAAAATGTGTCAAAAGGTCTATAAAACCAGTGTATGGTGCCCCATGATTGCATTAATGTACATAGCTGTGATTTAATAAAGAAAAAAAAAAGAAGAAGAAAAGTGATCAGACGAGGAGAGGCTCAAGCCATTAGGAGCAAGGTAGGAGATTCATGCCTTCCATGTTCATGCAAGAGAAATGTTGGGATGCAAATGATTATCCTAGCACCTTTGGCACTGAACTTCTTGCACATGCAGTATAGATAAACCCTGTGTATCCTCAGGTCTCCCTACTCATCATAATTCATAGCATTCAGGGAAGATGATTTTCAACCCATTGACAAAGGAATAAGAAACAACTCATGTCTCAAAGCTATGAATAATAGGGGAAGGTCTAGTAATTTCATCCAAAATAAGATGTGCTTATTTTTTGTGGAACAAAATATAAAATTACATTAGAATTTCAAAATAAGGATTCATATAGGGAAAGTTCTTTAATGTTCTTCAGTTTTAAAGTAAAATTTAAATTCAATTTTTAAAAAGTGATGTAAATTGTTATTTAGATTTAAGTGTTTTTCCATGATAATGTATAATGAACTTGGCTAAGGTTATTTCAGAATATCAGTGTGAACATAATTAATATATGGAAATGTATTAAAATGATCATGAGAAGAATAGAATTAAATAATGACAGCTTTTAATGCAAGGTGGGTTGCTGGGCTTAACGTTCATAATAATTTTCATTTTCAAGGCAATAATATTATTGAACATGAATACTTTTTACCATAACCATGTGACTTCAAGTCAAAAATCTATAAAAGTCTCCCATTTACATATTTTTGATAAAAGTTGTGAGTATCTGGTCTCAGAAATATTTATTTTCCCAGAATTACAACACTGGCACAAGCACAGTAAAATTTGTGTATAGATTCCCAATGTGAGTACTCTGTAACTCTTTTCAGTGATTCAAGTTAGAGAGTTAGAGAGAGCTTTTTTAAAAATAAGTACTGCCAACACAGGGCTATGCCCAGTGCTTTCCTAGGCCCACTGAAAACAGAAAACATGTCTTGTCCTTGCTTCCAAGAACTAATTATTCATTTGAATACTTGCTTAGTGAAAGTGGTTGCAGTATGATGGCAAAACCATTCTGAAATTGTTTTCATCTCTTTTCCTGATAAAGAAAAATTTAAATTAAAGACAAAAGCTGTATCAGCCACAAGAGAACTTTCCATTTACCTAGTATTTGCTGGTCTTTTCATTTAGCACTGACAGCTCTTCATGGTATTCCTTCATATCTCACTACAGGGATAGACTTAACATCACCCACCCTGGAATGCGCAGAGTGGAGTTAAAACTTATTTCTACTGATTCTCAAAGGAAATGTCCTTTCCCTCCCTGGAGAATGGTCACTTGTTGAGGCCTCCAGCCAGAATCCCTTTTTTTTTTTTTTTTTCCTTCAGTTTTTGGCCTGGGCTGTGTTTGAACCCGCCACCTCTGGCATATGGGGCTGGCTCACTACTCCTTTGAGCCACAGGCCTTGCCTGGACCCCTTTCTTTTTGAGGAACTGCTTCCCCTTCTAATGTGGTTGTGAGGCATGTTTCAATCTCAGTGCCACAGATATTGGTCACAAGTGTAGGCTCACTTAAGTCATCTGCAAGCATCTGACTTAGCCTGAACCAGTCACTGTAACAATCCCCACATGCACTCTTGCTGGTTCAGAAGTAGATATCCAATTAAACCAAAACAATAATAGCCCTTTCCCAAGCAGGTTCCCCTAGAATAAGGCATAGAAGAATTCTATTTCCTTGGTCAAGTAGTTGTAAGCTGGGATACCAAAGTATACCAAAGTATAGCTTTGGTATCCCAGCTTACAAGTGGGATAGGACAATGGATTTAGACTGGTGAAAAAGATGGTGGGGAGAATGAAACTAACTAGCAATGAGAAGCAAAAAGAGATGAGAGGGAAAGTGAAAGTGGCAGAGCCAGGTGGAAGAGTGAAGAAATAGTACTAGCCAGCCACACAGTACATGTACATCCATTGGAACTAGTTGTTTCTGGGATTAGTTCTTTCTGCTCCTTCCCATGATTTAGTTATGGGGACTAATACGTTCTCTATCTTTGCTTAAACTAATGTGAATTGCACTTCCTGGCTCATATGCCATTGGGAATTAGCATGTAAAATGAGTAGCCACTGTAGCCCCCAGACTGGGTTGAATCCTTACCTAGAGGCTCACTAGCTACTTAGTACTTGGGGAAGTTATTTAACTTCTTGAAATATCAGTTTTTTCATCTGTAAAATAGCATTAAAGTATTTCTGTCCTCTGTTATTAAAAGAATCACACAATGTAATGCACATGATATAGTTGATAAAGTGCCAAGCAGTAATGCAAAAAGAACTAAAGAAATGATCTCTTCTTTCTTTAAACCCTTGGTGTCTTTTTCTTTCTTTTTTTTTTTTTTTTCTGTGTCCCCAGAGCTTTCCATGGTCCTTTCCCACTGGCATTCTTGTGGAACTGCTCAGCTAGAGTTTGCAGAGTGATTGCAGAAATTTCTTCTCCAGGGGTGACCAGCAGCTTTCCTCATCCAAACCCCAAGCAGCACTGGTCAGCTGCCCACCTGAAGCCACACTATCATGTTGCCCCCACTCCATCTTCTTTGTTTGCCTCTATCCTTTGATGACCTATGGCAACTTTATAGGAAACTCAACTTAGTTTCCTATACTCAACCTGATTATAACAAATATTTCTATCGATAATAAAAATTAACTACCACAGAACATAAATTTGGAAGAAGATGTAGGGAAAATGTTGGCAAACCATTTATTTTATAACTGAAGAAAGAAGCACAGGAAAGGAAAAAAAATTGAACTGAAACTTTATGTATATTTCCTTAATTAACTCATCATTCCTTTCGGTAGTAAATATTATTCCAAATTTTGGTAGATAAGAAAATGGAATGTCAGAGAAGTCATCTGCCCAAGAACACGTGGCTGCTTGATGTAAGAAGTAGCAGTGAGTCTCACTCCAGACACAGACTCCTCCACTACAGACTGTGCTTTTCCGTGGCAAAGTGGCTGATGAATAGGAGTGAAAACTGGCGTTAGTTACGTATCTTAGGAAGAGAGATTGTGCTTACAGAAGGCCTTCTTGGGAAAAATAGAATTTTCAGGATAAGAATGATATCTAAAATTATATCTGATATAATTTTTTTTAAGCTAAAAGTGTTAAAGTTTACTTTTAATTCCCTTCCTCTTTGTTTTAGTGCCATGATTTTTTTTTACATAAAATAAATGTCTCTTAAGAAATTCCACTCCTTCCATCTTGCTATTAAAGGCTACAAAATTGTGGCTGAATCTTTCAAAAGGACTAAATGAAATGTTGCCACTTGGAAAATGTAATGCCTCCTAAAAATGGGAAAGATCTGTTTTAATTTCACTCTTTCTGAGGAATGCAGTCACTTTCCAATTTAGTATTAAAAAAAAAAAAAATCACTGCTGTCCTATTGTAATACCAACAACTGTGAAAAAAAAATTAATCCATGCTAGTAGTTGGAATGGGAGTTGGGGCACTGGGGAGTCTTAAAAGTAAAGACCTAGAATTTTACATTTTAGTCTTTTCTTCCCTGTCTCTCAGCCTATCACCCTCTTTCTCTTCCTGCCTCTTTCTCATTCCATTCACCAGCTCTGCCACCCCCACATCCCACAGTCTCATGCTTTTGTATCAATAACTAACAACTCCTAACAATGTGTTTGGTTATGCAGATTCTACAACCCATCTCGATAGATTTCATGGATTCTCCTTTTCAGCTTCTTACTGTTTTAGAATAGTTAATTTTTCCATATATTGACCTATAGCTAGAATGTTATACACTCATCCCAAGGCAAAATTTCATTTTGCTTTACATGTTGAAATGGCCTATTTCTTTTTTCTTTCTTTTTCTTTTCTTTTCTTCTTCTTTTTTTTTTTTTTTTTTTTTTTTTTTTTGCAGTTTTTGGCCAGGGCTGGGTTTGAACCCGCCACCTCAGGCATATGGGACCGGCGCCCTACTCCTTTGAGCCACAGGCGCCACCTGAAATGGTCTATTTACTTAATTAATAGCAATCATAATCATCATTATTTGGATGTTTTTACAATGGAACACTTTATTTAAGGATTTTGAAACATCTTCTTATAAATTGACACAGTGCTTTAAAAGGTTAGGCTCTGGAGTCAGATTTTCCTGGGCTTGAATTTTAACTTTCCCACTTTCAGTCATGAGTCCTTCTGCTAATTACTTAATTGCATCTATCATTATTTTCCTCACTTGTAAATTGGGAAAATAATAATAGCTATATGATGGGATTATTAGGAGAGTGAAATGACACTATCAATAGTAAACATTTAGCAAAATGGCTAGAACATAGTATGTCCTCAATAAGAGTTAGCCCTCCTTCATCACTATCTTCTTCCTCATCTTTACACTATGAGATATTGATGAAAGAGATATGTAAAATGAAGGAATGAGAGATACATAAAGTGAAAGAATGATATAGCCTATCTTGGCTGTGCTGCTATAACAGCTAAGAATGGGTAATTTATAAATAACAAAAGTTGAATTCTTACAGTTCTGGGGGCTGGAAAGTCCATGATCAAGGCACCAGCTGATTTGGTGTCTGGTGAAGGCTGCTTTAAGATGACCTTATTGCTACATCTTCTGGATGGATGGAATGAATACCATATCCTCACATGGTGGAAAGGGGAAGCACAAAAAAATGCTGCATGCTATGTGAAGCCTCATTTATGAGGCTTTAACACTATTCAAGAGTGGGAGCCACCGTGAATTAATCTCTTCCTAAAGGCCCACCTCCAAATACTGTCACATCAATGATTAAGTTTCATCATAAATTTTACTGGGGCCACTAACATTCAAACCATAGCACATATAAATCATTCTAAGAAGAGTTTTTAATATTGACTTTTCTGGTAATCTAAAGCTGTTCTAGGGATTTGTACTACTACCCTGTTTCCCTGAAAATAAGACATCCTCCGAAAATAAGATCTACTTACAAGAAAGATAAGACGTTCCCTGAAAATAAGACCTAGCGCATCTTTGGGAGCAAAACTTAATATAAGACACAGTCTTATTTTCAGGGAAACAGGGTATCAAAAGCTAGCAGTATGGCTGCAAATTGCAAATTGCTGCCCAGCACTTCTACCTGATGATGCAGTGACATGCTGTGCTTGATGGAGACATGAGTACCCTGTAAGGGTACCGTGACTTTTGGAAATTCAGCATGTCACATAGGCTCATGAAGACAGAGCCAAAGCATCCCTTGGCACTCTGAACAGCACACATCTACATTGTAAGTTCAGCTTTGAGTCACCACCTCTTTAGCTATTGCAGATGGAGTAAAAATTCATGAAAACCCCATCTCACTAAATTGCAAAAGCAAAAGTGTTGAAAGGGATTGAAGCTTTTTTACGGAAAACAATTAATATAAAAGTCTCCAGTAAGTCATGATCCGGTCAAAGCCATTGAGCAAACATTTCCCAAGTACATTCAGGCACGAGGCCTGGTCCTATGGAGCCAATGGACCACAAGAGAGTGTCCTAGTCCTCAGAAAACTTAGAATGGTGAGTGAAGTGAGAAGAGAAAGGCCCTTGAAAAGGGGGTGTTAGTCAGCTTTGCTGTAGTAAAGCTGAACAGCAAATCTTCCAAAATCAATGATTTAAAACAACAAGCTGAATAGTATGTGCATGACCCAGAGTTTTTCAATCTTTTGCTCTAATATCCCTATAAGAAACCTTTTTAAATATTTGTTTCTAATTATTCCCTCCCAAAGTAAAATTTTACTACATCAGATACACCGTATATATATATTAGGTACTCTATTTATGTATGTAAGTAAGAGGATTTTTGCCTTCCAAGTGCCAATTTTCATCCCACTGTGAGCAACACTGCTCCTTTAATAATGCATGATGTACCATATCTTGGAGAGTTTGGAAGAAACATCTATAGACTGTAATACTTGGGTTACCTTGGATGTAACAGGAGTTTCTCAAAGAAGAGGGAAGTGCATTCTAACCAGTGGGAATAGCAGAGGTACCAATGGGTGAAAGAACTTTCTGTACTTGAAAACTACCAGAGTGGCTGGAATCTTGGACTAAAGTCAAGGCTTAGTGTGAGAGAAAGTTGGAGAGGTAGGCGCATTATGAATCAGAGCAATGGTGAGGACCTCACCATAAAATGAACATTTCATAGTTTTTTCTCAACTTTTTTTTTTTGCCTGCTTGCACTCTGGTCATGGAAACAACTTTGCATGTGAGAACAACTGCCTCTCACTTTAGCCTTTAAAATGCTCCCACAATTGAAGGGGAGGGCTCCTTACAGCAATGAGGCTAGCAACCGAGGTTTAAAAACTGCAGTTCTCCTTCTGAATAGGTCAGCTGGGAAATCAAGGGAAATGAATCATTGAGAACAGCTGTGTGGGTTGAGCCTGCTTTGGCAGTTGGCCATTGTTTGCCAGTAAAAGTAGTAGTAGAAATCAACCTGTATTGAATGGTACTCATACATCTGCTCAACCAATGATGAATTAGTTAGAAGCTGACTTAAAGATTCTTTGCAAATTTTATATTAACAAGAAACCCTATCAGAGAGAGAGAGAGAGAGAGAGAGAGAGAGAGAGAGAGAGAGAGAGAGAGATTAAATCTGCCCATCAGTTTGTAGCATTTATGTCAACTCTCTGTCTTCCATCTCTGCAGCTTTAGCAAGTAGAGAAATGATGCCATAAAGTAATGTATATATTCTTCTTGGTTTGATTTTTTGGTATGTTCATATTTTCTAAACCAAAAATTTGATCACTATCATGTGACAAATATGAGTCTTTCTAAGTAGTTAGAAATAAAACAGTAAATCTGAACCCAGGGCTGTTCCAGAAAGTTTGGTGACATGAAGTCACCAAATTTTAGGCTAAGCTGAGACTTAGTAAAAAACAATCATGTTACAAAATATTGATATAATTCCCTGACCGACATCTAATTAATTTCCATGGAAATGTTTTTACTTTAGCAAACAGAAAAAATTTCTTCACTGAGTATTTGCAAAATTAAATTTCAAACTCTGTCTTTAGGTTTAGTTCCCATAACCCAACATGGGTTTGATTTGTGACAGGCTCAAATGGTCTATGTTTTTGTAACATATGGAGAAATAGGAACTACTAAATACAGGCCCTTCTGCAGACATAATGTAATTATGCTCAGATGGGATATTCACTCTTCTGGGTCTTATTAAGAGCTTTCTAATTAATTAAAAAATGGCAGATGTCATTGCTGAATTTTTGGTCTCTTGAGGTAAGGCATCATTTTCAGGGCATGGTACCATCTTAGTGAAAATGATCCATTAATACCATGTTAAACAGGGACAAATAATAAAGTCAGGCATCTGTGAGCCTAGCTAAGCATCACAGATGAAACTAAACCCAATCTCATTTTCAATGCCTCACTTCCCTGGGTTAGAGGCCCCAGTGTGAGTTAAGTTTTCCCATCCCAGAAATTCCCTCCTATAGCCACCAGCATCATCATTCTTAGATATCATCACTGCAAACTTCTTCCTTTTCACTATCAATGCTCTTTTGACAGTGGAAATGTTCTGTGCAGTTCAGGTCTGAGGTATGAATTTTAGTCTTCTTCAGCCTATTTTACAAAGAGAATCACAGAGTTCTGGGGACTTGAGGGGACTGGAAAACTAGGCCAATCTATACCCTTATTCTTTCCTTCAGCGAAGAGGAAGTCACATAGTGACTACATTTTAAATACAGAACACCTTTAATAGGTATTGAATTTTGAAAATTAGCAGATTTGCTGTGTACCACAATAAATCATTCATGTGGGTTTTTTTTTTTTTTCTCTTACCTTATTTTTATCAAGAACAGAGGTGGGTTTCTAGAGAAACTAATGAAGCTTAAAGATTTTTCTAATACCATGATAGACACTCTACCTATGTCTTCATTGCCATGTTTTTGTAACATTTCACAAGTTCTATATGGTATCTGTAGGTAGACCATCCTCTTTTTTACTCCCACACACCTTCTCTCATAATGTTCCACATATCAAATGTTTCTGTGTAGTCATGGGTATTTTCAGATTCCAGTTAAGATAGAGTCTAGCAAAGCATTTATATGGTTGCTGACACAGTTGAGTATATTTTAAATAGCTGTTCCAGTGGAAGAATGGCTTACTAGAAATTGTTCCCTGACCATTGAGCTAGTTTGTCCCCTCTAATACCTTTGTTGTGGAAGAGTTGGGAGACACCTTGAACCAAAGACACCAGCTAAGACATACCCAGATTACTGCCCCCACAGAAACAAAGATAATAAATATTTGTTGCTCTGAATAGTTAAGGTTTAGAGTAGTTTGTTATACAGTGATATATAATTAATACACCAGAGATGAAAAGAGATAATTTAATCATCTTCCTGAGCCCATCCTTTTGGATAACAAGAAAGCAATGGTATTTTGCCTGATGAAATACTGTTTCATAATAATGTTGAGAATCCAGTTCCTTGTGTCTTTTTATGTTCCACTATATGATCCTAGAGATACTCATGAATTAGCATAGTTTTTGCTATATTTGTCCTTAGTGATTGACAAATAATTTATAATACTAAAGAATTTGTATTATTCTAGAATCAGTTTGTATACAAATTCAGATGAAATGTACAAAATACACAAGCTCTTTTTCATTGAAAACTAGACAGATATTATAAGCTAGCATTATAAATAATTTTATTTAAAAAAAACATTTTAAGAGATTTAGGTGTATTTTCAATAAAATTTAAAGATTTTAGCGTTAGATAAATTTCAGCATAAAATATTGATATCCATGAATTATATTTTGCTTTATAACATAGTATATAATTTTAAACATTTTAGAATGAAATATATTCTTATATGTAAAATAATTTTATTTTGAAGTTTTTACATTGATTTTAATCTACTCATGATGAAAAATTATCAAATTTGTTTACTTGTAATACAATTACTTTTTTATCCTTTAAATGAATAGATCAAAATTATGTCAAAATTTTGATTGTTTATGTAGAGATTTTCCTGAAATAAAGATAGAATAAATTTTATGAAGTAAAGATATAAAATGTTGTGAATTATATATGTCTTTATTTGGTTGTTCACCTAAACTTGGCTGGTACCTTAACACAAAAGCCAGAAATACACATTGATAATTAAATTCAGAAATGTTTAGTATTATTTGTCCTTTAAAAGCTAAAACTTTATACATAATTTTCAAGTTTATCATAAAGGTAAGAAGATGTAATGTATTTCAATTAACAATTTGTTATTTCAGTTTCTAATTGTAAAATATTTAGATATATGTTACATGGGCCTCACTGGTATTCTTACTGCAAGTCCTACAAACAGTAGGGGCAAGTGTGCCTTTCTTTACAATTCCATTTTAAAATTTCAACATCACCCTCAGCCTTCCAAATATACATCTTCACTCTCCTAGAATTCCTTTTCTACAAAGCTCTTACCAAAATTTCACAACTCATATATTTGTTTTTCATTCAGTGCCTCATTTTCTTTACTAAAATGTAAGCTTAATAACAAGGATTCATATTTTTTGTTTGTTTCACTGCTATATTCTCACTGCTATGACACATACTTGGTGATCAATAAATTCATTTGTTGATTCATCTTTCAATCAAAAAAAATGTTTATTGAATACCTTCTGTGTCCTAGACACTGTTGAAATCTATTAATTGGTACCAAAAGTAAAAATAGAAAAAGGTAATAAGAAGGTCTAGTATATTTTTAATTAGAGAAAGAAATTAACAAGGTGATCTCATCCCAGATCTATGCAGTTTTTTAAAAAGAGGAATGAAAGAGTACAAAACACCAGCCACTCCCACCTCCCACCAGGGGATTCCATTCAACCACTGAATATAAACCCCCAAAACTTTGTCACCCATTCCAGAATATAGGAAGTGACTCACAAATTCTTTAATCCCCTCTGGCACCAAGGTTGTCTCTAAGTCTACATGTTTAATTGTTGCCTCAGGAATCATCTCAGAGTAAAGATGGGTGTGAAATAATGGTAAACGCTATGTCTTGCTGTGTCTTACTGCCAAGGCTTTTAGTTTAAACTTTTTTCCTCCTACAAAGGGAATTTACACATATACAACAAACATCAAAGGCTATTTGCAAGTAATTAAGGTCTTATATGTTACTTATGTACTTTTATCTACTGGAATAAAAACTGAGCTTATTTCTGAAACTAAGTACGATATTATCATCACCTCTTTTTATAGCAGGACAAGTAGTATTATTTTTGAAAACAAACTAGAAATCTTGAGTTCTATTTTTTGCTCTGCCACTATTACCATGTGGCCTTGCAAAAGATGCCAGAGTTTATGTATGAAAATGACTGGCTCTATAAATAATAGAAAATGTTCATGAACTTTCAAAATTGAAATAACATATTTGTAATTAAATATTTACAATTTACATTGAATATGTTATATATTCAATATACTTAAAATTGAATATATCAATAATTTGTATTCAATGTACATTATACATCTATTTCAATTTATAGGACTTTTATGTAGAGAAAGACAAGCGGAGAGATATAAACAATGCAAGAACTGCTTAAAATACATGAATTGAAAGTTTAACCTATATGAATTTTATACATGTAGCACATCAAATAGATGAGAGGAGAAAGCCAATCTAATTCTAGAGTTAATTGGCCATTCAGTTTTGTCAAATATCAGTTGACCCCATGTATGGAAACATAGAGACCATCTGCCAGGAGGTCTGTAGGATTCCCTGCTTGCCAGCAGTGCCAGGCAATGTCATTGCCTAAGAAGCGAAATATATACAAAGAAGGAATCTGAAAGTCAAATAGCTAATCCAAGGACCAGATGGCTATGTAAGGTTTTCAGTTCACAAGTCTGACAGTTAAGTTTGTGAACTCATTGTAGATAAAGTGCTACATACCTTATTGCTAAATATCACTGTAGTCACTTTCAAAGTACTTCCTTTGGGAAATTGTAATAATGCCACTTTTCTTTTTCTTTTTTAAATTTTATTATTATTATTTTTTTATTGTGGAGAAGGGGTGGGGAAAGAAGGCAGGGGAAGAGGTGCATGACAGGGTCGGGCCAGTGGCATGGTACCACCTTGGCTGTATCTAGGTAGAGGCAGTTTCAGGCCGGGCCTTGCTGAGTCATTGCTACGTGGAAGTAGCTCGATGGATCTACTTCTACTCAGGCTCCGGAAGTTGCACTAGGCCTCAGGCACATGGCAGGGCCCAACAATTCCCTCTTTTGTTTTTTGTATGGTGGATAAACATAGCCCCTGCCTTAGGTTGCCTGCTTTT
>CAUYPK010051249.1:0-14661 GCA_963574355.1 Loris lydekkerianus | reverse complement strand
AACAAACGGTGAAAAAGCTACTACCGTATATACTCGAGTATACGCCGAGTTTTTTCGGCACAAAATTTGTGCCGAAAAACCCGAACTTGGCACAAATTTTGTGCCGAAAAAACTCGGCTTATACTCAAGTATATAGGTATTTGATGCAATAAACTAAATCATATATATAACATCATTGCTTCCAAATATATGAAATAAATTGTGACCGAAGTAAAAGAATAAATAGAACATAGTCATTTTTAATTTAATACCCAACTTTTTTCCCCTTTTTTAAAATTTCAGATTAATAAGAGGGTACAATTAGGTTACAATGTTTGCATTTGTTAGGTAAAGTTGAGCTCGTAGTTGTGTCCCTCACCCACGAGGTGTGCCATATACCCTTACCTAACACACAGTTTTCAATAATCAATGGGAAGATTAGAAAAAGATTAATAGGCGCCTGTGGCTCAATTAGTAGGTCGAGAGGGTGGCATGTTCGAACCCAGCTCCTGCCAAACTGCAACAAAAAAATAGCCGGGCATTGTGGGGGGTGCCTGTAGTCCCAGCTACATGGGAGGCTGAGGCAAGAAAACTGCCTAATGGCTCGGCACCTGTAGCTCAAGTGGCTAAGGTGCCAACCATATACACCAGAGGTGACAGGTTCAAATCCAGCCAGGACCTGCCAAACAACAATGACGACTGCAACCAAAAAGTACCCAGGCCTTGTGGCAGGTGCCTGTAGTCCCAGCTACTTGGGAGGCTGAGGCAAGAGAATCACTTAAGCCCAGGAGCTGGAGGTTGCTGTGAGCTGTGACGGCACAGCACTCTACCCAGGGCGACAGCTTGAGGCTCGTTCTCAAAAAAAAAAAAAAAAAAAACAAACAGACTTGCCTAAGCCCAAGAGCTGGAGGTTGCTGTGATCCATGACACCGTGGCACTCTACCCAGGGTGATAAAGTGAGACTCTGTCTTTAAAAAGAAAAAAAAAAAAAAAAAAAAAGGAAAAGAAAAAGAAGAAGATTAGTAAGAAAACAGACAACTTGAACACTGTGTATTACTTAGACATAATAAACATGCAAAAACTCTCTAGTCGAAAGTAGCAAAATATGGCTGACCACGGTGGCTCAGGGCTGTAATCCTACGACTCTTGGAGGATGAAGCCAGTAGATTGCTTGAGCTCAGGAGAGTTTGAGATGAGCCTGAGCAAGAGTGAGATCTCCTCTCTGAAAAATAGCTGAGTTTTATGGCGGGTGCCTGTAGTCCCAGCTACTTGGGAGGCTGAGGCAAGAGAATCACTTGACCCCAAGAGTCTGAGGTTGCTGTGAGCCAGAGCACACTAAGGAGGTCAACCAGGTGAGACTCTGTCTCAAGAAAAGCAAAAATAAATAGACAATCATAATTATTAAACAAATAAAAAAAAAAAAAAAACACAACAAATGTCAGGATTTTAAAATACATTGCAGAGCTACAAAAATAAAACCAATGTGGTACTGGCACAAAGACAGGTAAGTACATGATGGAAAATGATAGGGTGACCACAGATAATTTCTTCTGTATCTTTGATAAGGTGGTCATGAACACACAATGGAGAAGGGTTCCTTCAAGGAACAATGTGAGGGCAGGTACGGTGGCTCAAGCCTGTAATCCCAGCACTTTGGGAGGCTGAGGGGGGAAGACTGCCTCAGTTCACAGGTTCCAGACCAACCTGAGCTAGAGGGAGACCCCATCTCTAAAAATATCTAGGGGCCGTAGTGGGTGCCTGTATTGCCAGCTGCTTGGGAGGCTGAGGCAATTGACTCACCCAAGAGTATGATGTTGCTGTGAGCAAGGGCACTTGACTGAGGGTGACAAAGTGAGAATTTTCCTTAAAAAAGAAAGAGAAGAAAAGAAAAGAAGAGAGGAGAGGAAAACTGCACATTTACATAACAAAAGAGACTTCAATTCATATCTTGCATCACTTAGAAAAAATTTTAAATAGATTATATGTATAACAAGAAATACAACTACTAAAACTGTTAAGAGGGACAAATAGGAAACTAGATCATGACATTCATATTGGCTCTATTTTTTCTGATATGACAATAAATTCATAAGCAATAAAAAACAGAACAGGCTTGGTGCCTGTAGCTCAGGGGCTAGGGCGCCAGCCACACACACTGGACTGGCATGTTCAGATCTGGCCTGGGCCTAGCAAACAACAATAACAACTACAACAAAAAAATACCTGGGCACTGTGGCAGGCGCCTTTTAGTCCCAGCTACTTGGGAGGCTGAGGCAAGAGAATCACTTAAGCCCAAGAGTTTTCAGTTGCTCTGAGCTGGAACGCCCCAGCATTCTACTGAGGGTGACATAGTGAGACTCTTTCTCAAAAAGAAACAAAAACAAAAACCAAAAAACAGAACAGTGAGATTTCATCAAATTCTACCATTTCCACATATCAAAGAAAAAATTCACTACAGTTAAAAGCTCATCTTAGAAATAAGTGAAAATATTTGTAAATCAGATGTATAATAGGAGATAATACTCAGAATACATATGCATATATGTATAAGTAATATGCATAAGTATATATACTTAATATAAATAGTATGCATAATATATGCATATAAACAACTCCTAAAACACAACAGCAAATAATGAATACCTTGATTTAAAAATTGACAAAGGAAGGTCAGGCATGGTGACTATTTGCCAGTAATCCCAGCACTGTGGGAAGCTGATATGGTTGGACTATCTGAGCTCACTGGTTCAAGACCAGCCTGAGCAAGAGACAGACCCAGTCACTAAAAATAGCTGGACAAGCAGGACGCTGTGGTAGGTGCCTGTAGTCCTAGCTACTCGGGAGGCTGCAGCAAGAGAATTACTTGAGCCCAGAAGTTTGAGGTTGCTGTGAGCTATGATGCTATGGAGCTCTACTGAGGGCGGCAAAAGGAAACTCAAAAAAAAAAAAAAAAAAAATTTGGTAAAGGATTGAACTGACATTTTTCAAAGAACATTATATAAATGGCCAAAAAGCATTTGAAAGGGTGCTCAAAATTACTTAACTATTGATGAAATGCAAAGCAAAATCACAATGAAATATTACATCATACTCAGAATGAACACTAAAAATAAATTTGTCCCACTGAGAATTCTGAAGTGATTATGAGGGTGTCACCAACTTTTTCCAGCCATGATCTGGGAGGAGTCCTACCCATCCAGAGACCTGGAGGGAGATGCACACTCATGACCATGGAGACAGGCCTGTAGACCCTGGCACTTTTGTGTGTGTGTGTATATGTTTACATATCTATTTGTATGTATGTATATGTACATACAGACACTAGAATATCCACATGGACCACCTCCTCACGTTGACCTAATGTACAGAGTGGGCATGCACCACATGTACGTATCAGTACACTAGGCCAAGGTCCTTATGCTAATCACCTACATATGTTGACAAGATTTTTACCATCCCTTGAATGGTCAACTTATAAAAGTTCTTGTGTGTGTGTGTGTGTGTGTGTGAGAGAGAGAGAATAATACAGTCCTGATCAGCATATCCTAAGCAAGAGATAATTATAAAATAAGAGTTATTTATGATAGGCATGGTGGCTCACACCTGTAATCTTAATACTTTAGGAGGCCAAGGTAGGTGGATCACCTGAGCTCAAGCATTTGATACCAGATTGAGAACAAACAAAACTCCTTCTCTACTAAAAATAGGAAAACTAGCCAGGTGCCAAGTAGCACTGTAGCAGGTGCCTGTAGTCCCACCTACTGGGGAGGCTGGGAAGAGAAGATCACTTGTACCCAAGAGTTTGAGGTTGCTGTGATCTACAATGCCACTCAACTCAACTCCAGGGTAATAGAGAGAGACACTGTCTCAAAAAAGTTTATCAGAGTGCTTTTCTAACAAGAGAGAGTTTAATACATGTTCAGGAATACTGTAACTCCCCAACACATAGCATAGGTAATAAATGTAGAGAGTAGATATCTTTAACTATATTAAAGATCAGAAATTAGAGCATATAAAAATTAAACTACTTATCACAGTTCATATAAAAACAAAATGTTGAAGTTAAATAACACGAGATTTTCTTATATTGGGGGGAGATTCTTAAGTGTTTTGATAAAATTTACTGACTATACTTACTGCAGTATCTTATTTGAAACATTCATTGAATCAAACACTATAAAGCAGAAGACATATGCCATCTATTTGAGGTGTCCTGAGATTCCTGAAACTAGTATTAATATCAACTGCTCACTATCACATTCTTAATAGAACGTTGAAGACAAAAAATTGTTTTGAGGCACAGTTTCATTCTATTGCCGAGGCTAAAGTGCCATCACCACTAACTCACACCAAACTTAATTCTTAGGTTCAAGTAATCCTCTTGCCTCTGCCCCCCATGTAGCTGCGACTACAGGCAACCACCATAATGGTAGTCATTATTAACTTTTCTCAGTAGTGAAAGGATTCCACTCTTGTACAGGCTTGTCTTAGATTCCTGGGCTCAAATGATCATCCCACCTCTTCCTCCAAGAGTGCTAGAACTGTAGAAGTGAGCCACCACGCCTAGATACAAGAAAATTAAACAAACAAAAAAAAAAATTCACAGATCCTTAAAAATATTTCAGAGATCCCTAAAAAACATAAAACTTTTAGGTCCTCAAAAGCAATCAAACACCAGTCAGATTTTGCATTCCTGTGTAAGCCATAAAGTTCCTTGTTCTCACTGTAAACTCGAGGGAACATCACTAAAATCTAAACTCCTTCTAAAAATTGAAAAGAGGCTTGGGGCCCATTGCTCAGTGCTTAGGATGTTAGCCACATACACCAGGGGCTGGTGGGTTTGAACCCGGCCTGGGCTTGCCAAACAACAGTGACAACTACAACAACAAAAAAATAGCCAGGCATTGTGGTGGGAACTGTAGTCCCAGCTACTTTGGAGGCTGAGGCAAAAGAATTGCTTGAGCCCAAGAGTTTGAGGTTGCTGTGAGCTGTGACACCACAGCACCCTACTGAGGGTGACAAAGTGAGACTCTATGTTAAAACAATATGTAAAATTAAAAAGAAAAGGTCAGGCACCTATAATCCTAGCACTCTGGGAGGGCAAGGCAGGTGGACTGCTTGAGCTCACCAGTAGGAGTCTAATCTGAGGAAGAGCAAAACCAGGTTTCTTTAAAAAAAAAAAAAAAAGTTCAAGAATTTTGGCAGGAATCAGTAGTCCCAGCTACTTGGGAGGCCGAGGCAAGAGGATTGCTTGAGTCCATGAGTTCGAGGTTGCTACCATCTAAGACACAATGTCCCTCTACCCAGGGTGAGAAAGTGAAACTCTGTCTCAAAAAAAAAAGGAAAGAAAGAAAAAAAAAAAAAACACAAATTAAAAAATTTAAAAAGGAGAATAGGACCTGGCAAGATGGCTAACACAAGTAAACCTAGCACTGTAAGAGGCCAAGGTACTTGAGTTTGGGAGTTTGAAATAAGCCTGAGCAAGAGAAAGACTCTGATTCTACTAAAAAACAGTAAAGACATTAGTCAGGCCTTATAGAGAAACCTGTATTCTCAGCTACTTGAGAGGCGGAGATCCAAAAATCACTTGAACCACAATGGTTAACATTGCCCTGTGCTAGGCTGATGCCATGGCACGTGAGTCTGAAGGCAACACAGTGAGACTTTGTCTCAATAAGAAAACAAACATAAGAAGTGAAAAGCAGAACAGAGGTACCCTTATGTAAGAACAAGAGAAATAAACCCAGGCTTCTCAGAAATCATTTCCAATGAAGCTGAACTTCCTTAATCACACTGTATCATTTGGTTTTCTCCTTGAACTTTGGACCTCTGACCAGTGTAATCTGCTCCATTCACTCCAACCTACCTGGGAGCTTGATTATTGTCTGGTGTGTCTTCACCTTCCAGGGTTCTCTGCTTTGCTCCAGATAGGTGACGAGGTCTGGCTTAGAGACAGCAAGCCCTGTTTTATTAGAAAAAATGATATGACTCTTGTTGGGCTTCTCCAATTACCATGTACCTTCCTAAAGCAGAGAACACAACATTTTAGAGATCCTAAAAGAATACCGTATATACTCGAGTATAAGCCGAGTTTTTTCCGGCACAAAATTTGTGCCGATAAACCGGAACTCAGCACAAATTTTGTGCTGAAAACACTCGGCTTATACTCGAGTATATACGGTAATCTAAAAGTAGAGGTTTTGGCGGCACCTGAAACTCAGTGGGGAGGGCACTGGCCACATACACTGAGGCAGGGAGGTTTGAACCTGGCCCCGGCCCTGCTAAACAACAATGGCAACTACAACAGAAAAACAGCTGGAAATGGGGGTTTGGGGGGGGTGCCTGTAGTCCCAGCTACTCTAGAGGCTAAGGCAAGACAATCACTTAAGCCCAAGAGTTTGAGGTTGCTGTGAGCTGTGACGCCACAACACTCTGCTGAGGGTGACATGGTGAGACTTTGTCCCAAAAAACAAAACAAACAAACAAAAAATCATTTAAAATGCTCCACTACCCAGTACTACTGAAATAGAGCTTGATGGTAGAAACTAGACTTAAAGGTATGGGCAACAATTCTAAGCCTCTAAATTTTTGAAGTTATCATCACTGCAGTGAAGGGCATATATCCGCTCAAGAAGGCTAAGATTAGTGCCAAGATAAACATACGAAGTCTTTTCATTTCTATACCAAGAACTTAAGTTTACCTTAGAAACAACAATCTGAAACTAACAGTCTGTATTACCCAGCAAAAGGACCCCTAAAGGACCCTAACTGTCTCAGCCTGAGTCTCCGCACATCTCAAACCCCACCTTGGGTTAATTCTGAGAATTAGGTTTCAGAACAAGGAAGTTCCCTGAGTTCCAAAAAAACTCCCAGTCACAAGTAAAACAATGGTGAAAGCTTACTCAAGCTTAGTTTCCCAAGGTAAGTTTGTCCCGTTGCTAACCGCCACGCTGTAGCCCCCCTGATTCAACTCTGTAACCCCATGCTGAGCTAACTGGCCACGTTCTGCTTCTGTGCTTACCAGCTTGCCTGCCAACACAGCATAAAAATGGTATAAAAGACAGCCTGCTTTTCTCTTCGGCACCGTTTGCCCTTTGGGGCAGTGACCCACTTGCGCAGGTGTAATAAATCACCACAGTCCCCTGCATAGGTGTAATAAATCACTGATTTACACCTGAAGTGGGGTCCCAGTTTTTCTTCCAGGTGGCACATGAGTACAACAAGTCAAAGAAGAAATTCCACAAAACTCATCTACAGAGAAGCAATATGAAATGCTTAGTGTACAGTAGGAACTATGTATGTAAGTTATCCTCACCAAGGAAGACCAGGTTTCTGTAGGTCTCTAACATGACATCCCAATACAAATTCTGCTGAGCAGGGTCCAGGCAGGCCCACTCATCCATAGAGAATTCTATAGACACATCTCTGAATGTCAACAGTTCCTGGAAAAAAAAAAAAAGATTTAATTTTTACATAAATGAGTGAGCAATTTTTTGACTTACATGACAGAATGATATTATGTAATAAGTATAGCAGAGAGATAGTCCCTCATGAGCTCTCTAACCCTGAGGAAAGAGAATGGGATAACATCCACAATCCCAGTGTAGATACTGTGCTTTTTTAGGTTACAGTGCAAAAATAAAGCCACCAAGTTACACTTTAAGCTGCGCATATTTCTTTTTTTTGAGGGGGGTGGGGTGGGGGGAAGACAGAATCTCACTGGCGTCACAGCTCACAACAATCTCACACTCTTGGACTCAAGACATTCTCTTGACTCAGCCTCCCTTTTAGCTGGGACAACAGGTGCCCTCCACAATGTCCGACTATTTTTGCCATTGTTTGTTTAGCAGGGTCAGGCCGGGTTGCAACCCACCAGCCACAGTGCATGTGGCCAACGCCCTAACCACTGAACTACTTTAGGTAGTTAATGGCATCTTCTTTAAAAGATCATACACTTTATCTTTTCTTCTTTTTTCTTGAGACAGTCTCACTTTGTCACCCTATGTAGAGTGCCGTGCTGTAATACCTCACAATAACCTCACATTCTTAGGATCAAGAGATTCTCTTGCCTCAGCCTCCCCAGTAGCTGGGACTATAGGCACCCGCCACAACACCTAATGATTATTTATAGATGGGTCTTGCAGTTGCTCAGACTGGACTCGAACTCCTGATCTCAGGCAATCCACCTGCCGTGGCCTCCTGGAGTGCTGGGATTACGGGTGTAAGCCACTACTCCTGGCCCCGACGTACTTCATCTTATTCTACATAGAACTGATGGAGCTTCCAGATGGAACCTAAACAGCACGTATTCCCCTTCTTTTCTAAAATGTAATACAGACTTATCCACAATGGCAATGTTAGGTATCCACATTTTCCCATTTTAAATAGGCACAAGGAAAACATTTTCAGTATTATAATACATTATATATATATGTATGTATAAGAGGTGTGTGTGTGTGTGTGTGTGTGTGTGTGTGTATATATATATATATATATATATATATATATTTATTTGTAAAACATAAATTTACAGTTAAAATTTTTCAGGGGACGTGAGAAGCCTGGATGGAGAGAATGGAAATAAAAATATGCATGTACGTAAGGGAGGAGAAGTGTTCAGAGCCTCTTGAGTATTAGAAGAATAGGGCAAAAGAGTATTTGCAACAAACTCATTAGGCAAGAAAACATCGTAAGTAGAGAAGCAAAGGTTTCCAAGTTCTAAATACGTGACACTGCAGGAGAAGAAGTGGGCACAGCCCTGGACCGGACACATTTACCTGAGAAGCAATCATTTCTTTCTCTTTTCCTCTTTTTCATTTCCTTCTCAGGTGAGATTATCTGTATATATTACACCTGCACCTGTACAGTACGCCTTTAAAAACATCAGTTTGACGCCTTCACCTGCTACCACAATATCCACAAGCAGAAGAATGATGAAGTACAGAAAAATCGACCCTTTCCTGTTTTTTGTCAGGAACAAGGAGGTTCTAAATATAGGGCAAAGCGTGAGTTTCTTTTTTGACCTTGGGTACCCTACCCCACCAGCAATTTCTACTATGGCAATGGAAATATGGGTCATGCTGTCTTATCCATATTAAACTCAAGATGAGCAGGCCCTGTGACCTCCTTCTGGAAAAAAGTCTAAGCTCAACTTTCATAAATACAACTGGATGGCTTGGCACCCATAGCAATGTTATGGTGCTGGCCACATACACCAAAGGTGATAGGTTCAAACACGGCCTGGGCCTGCTAAACAACAAAGACAACTGCAACAACAACAAAAAAAAAAGTCAAGCATTGTGGTGGGTGCCTGAATTCCCAGCTACTTGGGAGGCTAAGGCAAGAGAATCACTTAAATCCAGAGTTTGAGGTTGCTGTGAGCTGTGATGTCACGACACTCTACCAAGGGCAACAGAGTAAGACTCTGTCTCAAAAAATAAAGAAAAAAAGAAATGAATGAATGAATAAATAAATAAATAAATAAATAAATAAATGTGTCTGGAAGCCCTCATGCTTGACACTAGCCTAACCTAAGCATCACACAGAGACAATTAAAATCACATAGATTACACAATAGAGACTATTACAATCTTTGGGAAGGCAGAATCACTGTTGATGGGACTTCGTCAACTTGGCCATGGAACCCTAACAGGAAGCCTGAGCAGAGAACCCACTTAGCTAAGCATTGCCTCCCAGGCTTTAATATGTATAAGCCATTGGGTATTCTTGGCCACTCTAACTATGTGATCCTGCAAGACCAGAAGTTACTCTGTCTTGAAGACAGTAACCATTTTTTTAATTATAACCGCTATGTATGTCCTTGCTTATGAATTTCTGTACATTGAATATACCTGAGAATCTCTACTTTCTCATTTTTCTTTTTGGGCCATTAACTATAGAACTAAGATTGCAGAACTCCCCACGAAGGAAAATGCTGAGGAGTTAGCCACCATTTCTGTTGTGGTCTAGCTGATGTCAGCCAGACTGACAGATGGCAAGAAACCACTGCAACAAGACAGGGTGACCTACAAATAGAAAGCCCCTACACAAACTTCCCCCAAGCTCCTTTCCCCTTTCATCACCTTTTGCTCAGCTAAGGAACATGAGGCGGTCCTTGCAACATCAGTCTGCCATCTCATGTAACTGTTTTTTGGGGGGGTTTTTTGTTTGTTTTTTGAGACAGAGTTTCACTATGTTGTCCTCAGTAGAGTGCTGTAGCATCACGGCTCACAGCAACCTCAAACTCTTGGCCTTAAGCAATTCTCTCACCTAAGCCTCCCAAGTACCTGAGACTACAGGCACCCTCTACAACTCCCAGCTATTTTTTCTGTTGTTGTTGTTGCAGTTGTCATTGTTGTTTAGCTGGCCCAGGCCGGGTTCAAACTCGCCAGCCTTGGCGCATGTAGCTGGTGCCAAACTCATTGAGCTACAGGGCACTGCGAATTTCACAGGTTTTAAGTGGGTCTATGAAGTGGCTTAACAATTTTTTGTATCACTCCTCCTAGACTAGAGCAGCACTCAGCTGGAGAAAGAAAACATAGCACGGAGTCCCTTCTGCTCAACACTTTTTTAAGAACATAAATATCCTTGGTGCAAGGAAGACAAAAAATCAATCTTTAACCTTGGCATTGTCTGCTGGCCTCTCAAAGTTTCTAGAGGCTAGAGAAGGCAGCAGTGTCTGAGGCAGGACCTGGATTCAGAATTTGGAACTTCTTGGAAACATGGTTATGTGCCCTCTGTATATTCATAGGAATTAGGGAAAAAGAAAAATGAGAAAGTGGAAATTCTCAGGTGTACTCAATGTACATGTGTGATTCAAGTTGAGTTTCTGGGCCCCATAGTCTCTGGGTCACTTTTAGGTCTAAAGATATTAGGATAACTGAAAGACAGAGATAAAATGGCTGATTGTGGCCCTACAAAGATATTTCTGTAGAAATCCACAAGTTGTCCTAAAAGTCATCTCTAAAGTCACCATACATAGGGAAAAAGGGACAAGGAAGCTAAATGGACCTTTACAAAATATTCATCACAAACTTTTTTGTTGTTGTTGAGACAGAGTCTCACTATGTTGCCCTTGGTAGAGTGCCGTTGCATCACAGCTCACAGCAACCTCAAACTCTTGGGCTTAAGTGTTTTATTCTCTTGCCTCAGCCTCCCAAGTAGCGGGGACTACAGGTGCCTGCCACAACGCCCAGCTGTTTTGTTGTTGTTGTTGTCACTATTGTTTAGTAAGCCCAAGCCAGGCTCAAACCCACCAGCCTCTGTGTAGCCCTACTCAATGAGCTATGGTTGCCAAGTCCTAACAGCAGCATTTCTCATATATAGTTCACTCTAAACACTTTATAATTGGAAAGCACATTTGCTTTTGCTAGTTGATGATATTCAGAAGAAGAAAGAAAGTTTATGTCTACATGATGGAAGATTTGGAGCCAGGTGCCTTCTAAAGACAGGTCCTACACCACATCAGAAACTTTGGCAAAGGTTGCTATCTTTTCAACTATTTATAATTCAAAATCATAACACCTGGGTCCCAGACAAACATAGTCCTGAATTTAAAAAAGGACTAAAGTCTACTTATGTGGTAAAATTATTTACATATATTTCAGAGGCAGAGAAAAAATTTACACACAAAATATTCTAAATTAAAATCTTTAAGCCAAAGGAAGAGAGCAAAATCGCTCTCTCCGTATTCACCATGGAGTATTCAGTCTGGTATTTCTATTTTGTATTTACTTGCAACAGACAGGTGTAGGGCCACTTTTTCAACTCATGCCATAATTTCAGGAGGCAAGAGTGAAGTTACCGGAGAAGTAACCTAAGCCACACTGTGTACCCACAAGAGGGTTGATGGGGAAGAAAATAATCAGAAGACAGGTGCTAACATGGACCCATGGGTGAGCAAACTGTAGAGCTTGTGGAAATATTGGGTGAGGCTGTAAAAGAAACTAAAAATCTAAGGAACAACTCCTTATGCAAAAGCAAAGGTGAAGCCCAAAGGATGAGTCATTCAAGACTCACTTCCAAATGAATAGTTGTTACTAATACGTATCATCCATACCCTCATGGAAAGGTAAAAGTTCTCAGGATTCTAGAAGTGCTATCATCAAAGATCATTCATAAAGGTATTCCTTGCTGGAGTCACATAAGTATATACACAAAAATGTATCTCTGTGTCTGCAGGCTAAGTCCAGATCCCAAAACTAAAATTTGCTTCATTACATACTAATAATGTTTACCACAACTTTATCTTCCCGGGTATAGAACAAAGACAAGATCAATTCTTCTTCTACATACCTAGGGACATCTACTTAACTGATGCTTCCTTCACTCTCTTTTTTTGTGCAGACATTCACATAATCCTATGCAAAATGTAAATTTCCTAAGCTTCAAAAGAAACCACTTTACCTCAGTCCCCATGGCTCTAGTTCCTTCTCCTTCTGTATGCCTTGTCATGTTTAAGTACCAAAGTTCCCAAATGCCCCTTCTGAACAATCAAAGATACATTTGTGATTTGTGAGTTTGTTTGGTTTTTTTTTTCCTGGAATGTTTACAAACTTTGTCTTAATAAACTTCCACTGATTTATATATACCTTTGCTTCAGTCACTTGTTTTGGAGTGCCAGTGCTAGACATAACAGCCCAGGCTGGGATATGCTCATGCTTATTTCTGTTCCTTGGAGACAGATGAGATTATCATTGGGTAAAACAAAAGCCTGGGTAATGAAGGGCTGCGTTTTTGCTACATATACAGGATCTTGGGGTGGGGAGAAACCAGGAGTCTTCTGGGCACTGGTGTGGGGTTTTGGTGGGACACTGTAAAGGAGCTGTAAGCTGGATTTTACATGGTGGAGCATTGCCTGGATGGGCTGTGACTACATCACTGTCCAGTGTGCATGTGCTTAAAATGCTGGGTATCATCACATGGTGGCAGCAGAATGTGGAGAAGAAATCTGACCTCAGAGTTTCTGCCCTCCAAAACCTCAGTCCCCTCTCAAACCAGGAGGTGATGTGGAATCACTACCCAGTTTGTGCTGTGACAGCATACGGTTGTACTCATGTGCCACCTGGAAGAACTTCAGGTATATTACATGGTGATTTATTACACCTGCTCAGGGGACTGAGGTGATTTATTACACCTACGCAGGCAGGTCGCTGCCCCAAAGGGCAAAAACGGCCCCGAAGAGAAAAGCAGCTTGCCTTTTATACCTTTTTTGTTGCCATGCACGCAAGCAAAAACAAAATCAGAACGTGGCAGTCAGCTGTGGTGGAGTTACAATCAGGGGATTACATTGTGGAGACTGGGGACAAATTTAGGAGACTCAGTAGCTTGGGAACTTTTACTTATGTATGTTTTTTAACATTGTTTAACTATCGTTAGGGGGTTGGGGTAAGTTTTCCCATTGTTTTACCTGTTGCTAGGAGTTCTTGGGAACTCAGGGAACTTCCTTGTATCCTGTTCTCAGAATTAAACTAATAAGGGGGGTTTGAGACGGACAGGACTCAGGCTGAAACAGTTAGGGGCCTTTAGGGGTTTTCTTACCGGGTCAGTTAATAAAATATGTGCAGGACAACACATCCTTCCTTTCTGGAACAGTTAGAATCTCCCTCTAGACCAGGCCTCTACCATGTTTTTCTCTGACAACACTTCTCATACTAAATCCATGCAGTTTACAGCACAATATTCCACCAATATTCCAATACAAACTCCATCTGCAAAATTGAATTTTGACACCACCCAGAGTTAACACAGATCTCACAAGTTCAAGGCTCAGTCCCACCACACTGCTCTCACTGCAGATGCCAGGGGCAAGCCCCACAGGCCCTTCCATGATTTTGAGCAACTGCCTATAAAGCAGGAGCTCAAATAAATCCCTCCACAAGTATAATCATTTAATACACCTACTCACAGGACTCAGCAAAACACATTACTTACATTCAGCAATTTCATATAAAGTAGACCAAAGTCATGTATAGGGCAAGGGAAAGTGAGAGATGAAAGGGTGTCTAACTCATCCTGGTAAGTAGATGTGATTAAAGAAATTCCCCACCCTCTGTGTTCTCAAGAACAACACACTGCAAGAAACAACCCTTCCCATTGGGATTTAGGTAATACTCCCTGTTTCTCCCATGACAAGGGCAGGCACCGGCTCTGCAAATTCCCATTTACTGCTCATAAACAGTCAGCTGAACAGTTCTTTCTTCAGGAGTCACAACAAAATGCTTCTTCATGAAATATTTCTAAAGTTTCTTTCTTCCAGGATTCTCAACTTTGGCCAATCCTGACTTAAACATGTTCCCCCTCTTTATGTCCCTCCTAAGAACAGGCTGACTTCAGGGCGAAACATTTTCTGCTATAGCAGATTTTTTGTCCACCCTCCATTCTGCCCTCATCTCCCACTTTTGTTTCAAAACATGTTTGCTCCTCCCTATGAAAGAAAGCCCTCGTTGTGATGCTTGCAGATATCATACTTGGTGTTTTTGCAAAGCAGTATTTCCTTACGATAAAGAAGAGCCTACCGAAACCCAGCCTTTGCCCGGAGGAGTCTGAGCACCCAGGGGTGCCAGTGACAGACTCTGGTCTTTAGACTCCCCAGCTAAAGCGAAATAGCGCGGTCCCGCCACAGCCACTTCCCTCTCCACCCACAGCCCTCCCCCTCATTACACCCGATCCCATATACTCACC
>CAUYPK010051247.1:0-11375 GCA_963574355.1 Loris lydekkerianus | reverse complement strand
TAACAAATGGAAAAACATACCATGCTCATGGCTGGGAAGAATCAACATTGTTAAAATGTCCATACTACCCAAAGCAATATACAATTTTAATGCAATCCCTATTAAAGCTCCACTGTCATACTTTAAAGATCTTGAAAAAATATTTCATTTTATATGGAATCAGAAAAAACCTTGTATAGCCAAGACATTACTCAGAAATAAAAACAAAGCAGGAGGAATCATGCTACCTGACCTCAGACTATACTACAAATCGATAATGATCAAAACAGCATGGTACTGGCACTAAAACAGAGAAGTAGATGGAACAGAATAGAGAACCAAGAGATGAACTCAGCTACTTACCATTATTTGATCTTTGACAAGCCAATTAAAAACATTCAGTGGGGAAAAGATTTCCTATTTAATAAATGGTGCTGGGTGAACTGGCTGGCAACCTGCAGAAGACTGAAACTGGACCCACACCTTTCATCATTAACTAAGATAGATTCTCACTGGATCAAAGATTTAAACTTAAGATATGAGACTATAAAAGTACTAGAAGAGAGTGCAAGGAAAACCCTTGAAGAAATTGGTGTGGGCAAGTATTTTATGAGGAGGACCCCCTGGGCAATTAAAGCAGCTTCAAAAATACACTACTGGGACCTGATCAAACTAAAAAGCCTCTGCACAGCCAAGAACACAGTAAGTAAAGCAAGCAAACAGCCCTCAGAATGGGAGAAGATATTTGTAGGTTATGTCTCTGACAAAGGTTTAATAACTAGAATCCACAGAGAACTCAAGCATATAAGCAACAAAAGAACAAGTGATCCCATCACAGGCTGGGCATGGAACTTGAAGAGAAACTTCTCTGAAGAAGACAGGCACATGGCCTACAGACATATGAAAATATGCTCATCATCTTTAATCATCAGAGAAATACAAATCAAAACTACTTTGAGATATCATCTAACTCCAGTAAGATTAGCCTATATCACAAAATCCCAAGACCAGAGATGTTGGCGTGGATGTGGAGAAAAGGAAACACTTCTACACTGCTGGTGGAAATGCAAATTAATACATTCCTTTTGGAAAGATGTTTGGAGAACACTTAGAGATCTAAAAATAGACCTGCCATTCAATCCTATAAGTCCTCTACTAGGCATATACCCAGAAGACCAAAAATCACATCATAACAAAGATATTTGTACCAGAGTGTTTATTGCAGCCCAATTCATAATTGCTAAGTCATGGCAAAAGCCCAAGTACCCATCAATCCACGAATGGATTAATAAATTTTGGTATATACACACCATGGAATATTATGCAACCTTAAAGAAAGATGGAGACTTTACCTCTTTCATGTTTATGTGGATGGAGCTGGAACATATTCTTCTTAGTAAAGTATCCCAAGAATGGAAGAAAAAGTATCCAATGTACTCAGCCCTACTATGAAATTAATTTATGGCTTTCACATGAAAGCTATAACCCAGTTACAACCTAAGAATAGGGGGAAGGGGAAGAGGGAGGGGAGGGATGGGGGAGGATGAGTGTAGGGAGGATGATTGGTGGGATTATACCTGTGGTGCATCTTACAAGGGTACATGTGAAACTTAGCAAATGTACAATATAAATGTCTTAACACAATAACTAAGAAAATGCCAGGAAGGCTCTGTTAACCAGTGTAATGAAAATGTGTCGAACAGCCTATAAAACCAGTGTATGGTACCCCATGATTGCATTAATGTACACAGCTATGATTTAATAATTTAAAAAAAAGAAAACACATCTCTAACACTGGTGACACAGTGGTTCTATTTACTTTAGATTTTTCTAATATTAGTACTCATGGCCCATGGCCCAGGAAACCATAACTTTAGGGAAAACCAAGAAGGTCAGTGACCCTAACTCTGACCTGAACATTTCTTGTTGTAACTTCTGTAATGATTTAAATAATCTACGTTCTGTTTTATTAAACCACTTGAATAAAATCTGCAGTTGGTAAAAATAAACCATTGTAAATTTCTCTGAGACCCAAATTAAATAATCAAAGAGAGAGTTGTAACAACCCAAAATGAGTGATTGAGGCCACTATCTCCATCAATGGAGGTTTATCAGGCCCAAGCCTGACAAGGTGCCTGAGAAAGGCACAGCACAGAAGCATCTGTGACCTGTGCTCTTTGAAAAGGGACTTCAGAACTCAGTATTCCATGGAAAAAGACATAGAGGAAGAGGTAGGAGGGGCTGGGCAGGGAGGCAAGTGGATACATTCTTATCAGGATTCAATTAATGCTGAGGAAATTGACTATTTTTATTAAAACAAAACTATATATATTAATGCATTTATGGGGTACAATGTGCTGATTTTATGTACAATTTGGAATGCTTACATCAAACTGGTTAACATAGCCTTCATGTCTCTTAATTGTTGCATTAAGACATTTATACTCTACTCTTAATGGATTTGACATTTACCCTTGCATTATGTATAATAGGTGAGGTCCCACCAATTACCCTCCCTCCAGCTGGTCTCTCCCGTCCCCTTCCCACTTCCTCTTCCCTCCCTTCTGGACTATAGTTGTGTTTTATCATTGGTATGAAAGTGTGGGGGATTATATATTGGTTTCATAATAGTACTGAGTACATTGGATACTTTTTCTTACATTCTTAAGATACTTTACTAAGAAGAATATGTTCCAGCTCCACCCATGTAAACATAAAAGAGGTAAAGTCTCCATCTTTTTTATGGCTGCATAACATTCCATGGTGTACATACACCACAATTTGTTAATCCATTCATGGGTCGATGGGCACTTGGGCTGCTTCCATGACTTGGGAATTATGAATTAGGCTGCAATAAACATTCTGGTGCAAATATCTTTGTTGAAAAATGATTTTTGCTCATCTGTTTATATTCCAAGTAGAGGAATTTCAGGATAGAATGGCAGGTCTACTTTTAATTCCCTACATTTTCTTTCCAAACTTCTTTCCAAAAGGAACATAGTAGCTTGCATTCCCACCAGCCATGCAGACGTGTTCCCTTCTCTCCACATCCATGCCAACAACTGTGGTTCTGGGATTTTGTGATGTGGGCTAATCTTATGGGAATTAGATATCTCAAAGTGGTTTTGATGTATTGACATTTTATATACACTGAGGTAAAGGTGTGAAGGGAAGAAGAGACAGGAGGAACAATCAATTATTCAGATATTTTGGGGTATAGGGGATAAAGATGAAACCTGTCATCTCTTTGTTCTGCATCAGGAAGGAGAAACTGTAATCAACATTATCAGTGTGGGAACAACAGACTTTAGTTTCAGGAGCTAGACTTAGCCTGCAGACCTGCAGTTAACATTTTCTTACCCTTGTTCATGGGAAGCCAAAAGTTCACTAGGAAAGACCTGAGGGGATGTTCCTGGCAGATGCCTGATGCCTTTACTCTTCTGTGGGGACCTGGCTACTGCAGATGTTGGTAATAGCTGTGCATTTGGAAGTGGGTGAATGACTCAGCCTCAGTCTTGACCTTCCCTTTTGATAAGAAGTTAGGGATTTGGGGGGCTGGTCCTCAGGTTCTATTTCTCTTTGCACCTGCATAGTCAGGTGGCATCCTGTGGTTGATGCAGCACTGTGGCTCATCATCAGCACATAACACAGGGGCAGCACCACAGGTTTGGATCAGATGACCCTGGCTCTAGCTGGCATTAGAAGACAGAAGCTTTTGCCATTTGTTCAGTTCCCCAAACCTCACTTGCTCCTCTGTAAAATGGTCATTCTGATCATGATGTTCTTGCAGGCACAGGAGGTTGAGCTTCATAGTGTGCATAGTACCAGCTCAGGGGGCCTGCCACATGCCTGCCTGACACTCTGTACCATCACATTTCTTTCATGTCTCACCTACAATGGTTTTTACTACTAGGGGAATTAGTAACCTTTGGAATGCTATACAATTGATTCTGTAAACAATGCTCAGGCAGGACCTGGGAGCACATATACAGATGATGCTCTGACCTCCGCAGTGGAAGGAAGTGTCTTCCCATAGCCAAGGTCACTTTCAGGTCTGCTCTGCCAGATGTCAATCTCAGTGTCCAAAAAGCAGACCTCAAGTTCAAATCCGTAACGTGTCTGACACAGTGAGTGACATCTCTGGATGGAGCCAGCATCTGCCATCGTGTTCTCTCTTTTGGATTCTTAAGTGCAGGAGTTGAAGACGGAAGAACAAGCTGCCCCTGACCAGTCACTACATAAACAACTGTGCAGCCTGTGAGATACAGGTTCACCTCAAGGGGCATCTCAGTAATATTTAATATTTAACACATTTAATAATTAACACATCCTAAGTTAGTTTCCAAGCAATTTTTTCTTCATTGACTCCCAAGAACAGGGAGTCATTGTTCTACACTTGAGTTTCACAGGGCCCTTGTGACATGGTGTCACATAGTATTTATTACTATCCACCTGCAAGCCCAGGGCACTTGCCTTTCTGTCCTCTGGCTTCAATTGGACAAAGGAAGGGAGATGTAAGACACATTAGCATCTCCCTACAAGAACCTGCGATGCCAGAACCAGTGCCACTGAAGCCCTGCTGTACCCAGTTTGCAGCAAAAGCATAAAACTTTCTCAAGGTTAAGAATGGAGACAGGCATCAGAGGCTGGGTGACAATGTTTTGCCAGGATGGGCGACGCTGCTGTGGTACCTGGCACCCTGCAGGAATCCTGGAGGCAAGGAGGCAGGCAGGAAGGAGCAGCCCCTGATGAGGGTGTGCAGGTGGCAGAGGAGAGCAATACAGGACAAACGCCCAAGGCTGGAAAAGCCTGGCCAGGGCCAGAGAGCAGAAGTGAGGAGAGCATCAAGTGAGAGCTCTGGAAGGACAGGGGAGAGGAGAGGAGAGACAGAGGGGAACACAAACAAGGTGCACTCCCCAAGACACACATGCCCTGTCTCCCCAACTGCTTCTAACTCAGAGGGGCCGGTACTAAGGAATTTAATGCAATTCCCAGGGCCCAGCCCTCTGAGGGAACAGTGCCCTTCTCTCCTCCAGGGACTTCCCAGCCCCGTTCAGGTGCTGGGTTTGTTATTGCTCCTGCAGCTTTGTGGACAATCCTCTGGGGGCAGCGAGGAGCCCATCCCACCCAACTACTGGCTTTCCCAGGGGCCTCAGCTACCGATCAGATGCCACACTGATGCATTCCAAGCAGGGACCCCTCCCCAGCCCCCGCCATGGGTCACACCACTGGGAGCGCCTCCACAGCACAACCCTGTCTGATGCGCTTTGCCACTGTTGGGGGGGCCCTGCCTGGGCCCAGTTGCATCTCAGTAGATGTCGCTTGAGGCAGAAAGAGACCAAGAGAACACATCAAGAAATATTCAGTACTCAGGATGACATCAGCCTAGCAACAGGGACATTGCCCTGTTTGCCCCTTCCTCCTCTGGCTTTAGGAGACAAATGGAGATGTTTGTGTGGAGGAGAGAACCTTTTGGCCCATGGGCCAAGGCAGTTGTTTCTATGCAAAAAGCAAACCACAAAATCTCTGAGGGCTAAACAAGGAAGCAATGAGGGGCCCAGGAGAAGGGCTCAGGGGCTCTGCCTTACCTGTACTGAGCAGAAGCGCCAAGGTGAAGGCTCCGGATACCCCCATGCTCAGCAGGAGGAGGCACCAGCCTCTGCAGTGGCTCAGCTCTGCTGGCCGGGGGGGTATATAAAGACACTCCTGAACCCTGGCTCCTCCCTCCCAAGTGCAGCCAAGGCTGGCCCAGCTACAGGCTCTGAGAGTGCTGCAGCATCACCTGGGTGAACTGGGAGTAGGGTGAGCTTAATGCCAACTAACCCTTATGTTCTTGGCCAGGTTCTGGATCCTTGTCACGTGGCTTGAGATACAATTGCCATGTGCTCTTTCTCTTTCCTTGCCCAGGTGGTCTCAGAGGAAGACTCTCAGGTTGGGCACAGGCCAGCATGACCTTTAGTTTCAGTAGCTCTCCTTCCTGTCTAAGGTAATCCTAGCACATTTAGCTTTATTACTTTCCAAAATCACAACAGCTGGGAGCCCTTCCTTGTGTGGGTGATCTTCCGTTTAGCAGGATATTCTGTTGATCTCAGCTGGGTGGTTTGGACCTCTAACTTTATGTAATGGAATTTTCCCTCTCATTTGGAGAAGGCTTATTGCCTTCCCTGGTAAATATCTACTTTATTTTAGGTTTGTGCTTGAAGTAGCCCCTGATACTGAAATTATAGGTGAATGCCACTGTGTTCAGCCACCAATAGACACATTTTTAAAAATCATGACTTTCTTTTTGTGTCTTAAAAAAATTAGTAAAATAAAAAGAAAATTAGTAAAATTATCATGTAAAACTCCCCTTCTCTATACTAGAAGGAGCGACACCATTCTTATATTCAAGGGCAGAGAACATTCTACAGGTATTATTAGACTAGCTTTTACTTTTTAGACTTTGCCATGTAATAAAGTCACCTTTTCAAAGTTAACTGTTCTTTGTCCAATACAGTATACTGGATAAACAGTATATTGCTAACTGACTTTAACTATTTTAGCTAGAATTTGATTTCCAGCTCCTATATGATTGCAAACTTAATAAGGAAAATCCTGAAATTTATGGTTATCCTATTTTGTTAGAGAAATAATGTTAGTTCAACTGTTCTTCATTAGCCAGTGAATTTATCTTTTACTACCTCATGACTAAAATTCTAAAAGAAAAGTTATAAGATCTTTATTTATGTGTATGTACATGTGCTTAGATGTGTTCATACATATTTAGATATGGATATCTATGATGAGTTATGTTCTCTACATAATAACTTGTCATGTAATCAAGTAGAAATCCCTTAAGAAATTGTATTCTGATGGTTTAAATGAATGGGTGCTCATTTTAATTAACCCAAATGTATTTAACATGACACATAACTTAAGTAAATCTTTGATAAAGTGATTGGTTTTTAAATTGTTAACATAATAAAATAGAAATATCTTGAAAATTGTCAATAAACATTTTTGCCTGGGTTTACTGGTCAGACAAGTTTATGTTTGCCTCTGAAATACGTTTGAAGGTTATAGAGCTATGACTCCAGCCTAAAACAAACTGATTTGTAAATACAAGTTCTTAATAAATAAGATTAATGTGACATTGTTGACAATAATAATAGTTGTGTATTCTGAGTTAACAACAGAATACACATGCATTTAACTTTAAGGTGTTACTTAGGTAAACACATGATATTAGCAGGCTATAAAATTGGTTAAATATTTTATTTTATTTTTTTTTAATTATCATTAAATCATAGCTGTGTACATTAGTGCAATCATGGGGTACAATGTGCTGGTTTCATATACAATCTGAAATATTTTCATCAAACTGTTTAATATAGCCTTCATGGCATTTTCTTAGTTATTGTATGTAGACATTTGTATTCTGCATTTAGTAAGTTTCACCTATTCCCATTCTAAGATGCACCATAGGTATGACCCCACCAATTATCCTCCCTCCACCCCAACCTCCCCCCTCCCCTCCCTTGGCCCTTTCCCTATATTCTTGTGCTATAGTTGGGTTATAGCCTTGATATGAAAGCTATAAATTAGCTTCATAGTAGGGCTGAGTACATTGTATACTTTTTCTTGCATCCTTGAGATACTTTGCTAAGAAGAATGGTTCATGTTTTAACCTTTAGTCCATCCCCACAGGCTCACAGAAGCACAGCAATAGAACTTTTAAATGCACATTTTATTGCCTTTTCTCACTTTCCTAGTCTTCTTTCCCCCATTTCCTGGGATCATCCCTCAAATAAATTATTTCCGTATGACTTCTTATTTTACAGCCTTCTTTGTAGGTAGGTGGGGGCATTTACACGAAGAGGGCAGGAAAAGTGGAAGACAGAGGAAGAGAGAGAGTAGGCATGTAGCTTTGTATGCTGAGAGACATGGGCTTTGGTGCGAATAAGAGGGAATGTCACTACAATCTTTAAAGAGGAAAATAATATCAGATTTATAATTTAGAAAGACCACTTTGCTGCCTGGTGTATAGTAAACTGGAAAGGTTGACAGGGGTAATTATTGCAGTAGCCCAGGGGCCTCAGTTGGGGTAGGGATAGTGATGAAATGAGACTTCTTAGGTAATACATGAAATCTGGTTGTTTCATGTATGAGTCAGTCAGGATATCAGAAAGAAAGAGATATATTTTTAGAACAGGCTTATTCAAAGAGGGAAAAATTAAGGACCTATTAATAAAAACGTACGCAGGGTAAAGTGGAACAGAGAGAGTATCCCAATGTAGACAGAAGCAGAAGAGCTGAGACCACCCTATGCCCAAAAGAATGTAAGGGAGTGGTTTCCAGAGCCCAAAAGGGAGAGTAGTGTACACATGGACCCCGGAAAGCAGCCGTGTCCTTCAGTCAAGAGATGAACTAGTACAAGGAGGCCTGCTGGGGAAGAAGCAGGAGACTTAAAATCGACTTCCTCTCTTCCCTTTAGTATCTTGATGGAGCTGCCCACAGACCAAACCAGTTGGAAGCCTGATAGGAAACAATCACATGTTGGAATAAGTCACCCATAGATCATCCACCTGGGACGGAGGGCAAGGAGACCCAGGGAACCAGAGGGCAAATGAAAAGAGAGAATGCTTTGGCCATCGCAGGACTTAGCATCTGAGAGCAGAACAGAAACAGTTAGGGCAAAAATTAGAAGGGAAAGGGGGGAAGACCCTGGGCTTCTGGGCATTCTGAGTGTAGGTCAAGCAGCAGAGAAGTACGCTTGGGTGGGGCTGAATAGCAGGAGCACTGCAAAGAAGCTGGCTGATACATGTAACAACACGCCTCACGAGAGGTCAAACTGATGCCCACGCTTAGTCTAAGTCTGGCTGGGTCTAGGATACCTGAAACTGGTGCCTTCGAATAAAGCCTAATCTTTCCAAAAGTTACTTTTTTTATTCTGAGAAATTACACTCCCACTTTTGGTATTTCCACTTCTTGGTCCTGGGATACATGTGAACACACAGATACATCCACTGTTATACTTTTGTAAAGTTGGAAAAGACGTTGATTTTGATAATATTTCATTTGAAGAGATGATAAGTGCTATGGAAGTACACCATTCCTCTTCTTCAGGATTCTTGTAGGCCAGAAGATGTGTAATAGCCATCTGAGATCTTTTCATGCTATTGATGTAAGTAAGTGGAAACGGGACTAAAGGCAGGCTGTTGGGACTTCTGAGCAAATCCGTGCACTTGCCGAGACTCTTCCCATCATGGACAATCCTAATCCATCAGAACCAGATCTCCCTCTCCTTACTGGACAGGTAATGTGTTTGAGAGAAAAGTGTTGGTTCTGAAGCCAGAGGAATAGGGTTCAAGTCCCGAGTTTAACGTTTACCTATGTGAAATAGAGTTAATTACACTTACCTTGAGAATCTTGTCTATAGCATGGGGAACATGAGTGCTGCTTTTTGCAGTTGTTAGAATAAACCAATGTGTGCAAAAGCACAATTGCTTACTTTATTTTTCTGCATAAAGTAAAATGTTTTATTTTATAACTTTCTAGTAGAAGATGACAATTCTATGTTTCCATGGCCTGCAAACTTTTAGAGAAATATAGTAAATTGTGGATGGAAACATTGTTATGAGCAGGGGTTTTTGGTTCAGATGGATATGAATTTTAAGGCTGTGTCATCTACTTACCTGTGTGATTTTAGGCAACTTACTTAAATTTCACTCTCTTTCTATACCTGTAAATTCAGAATAATAATACTTCATAGGATTGTTGTAAGAATAAATTAGATGATACACAAAAGTAGCAGCATTTACCACAGATAGTGAGCACTCTGCTAATGATGAGTATTATAGCTTATTGCTGGGTTAGTGTCTTTTCTTCCCCCACTCCTTCTTCCCACTTCTCCTGCTTCCCCGTTCTCCACCTCTTGCCTAAGCCTAGATTCTGAGGGATGCTGCAGTGAGCATATGTGGCGTTTGCTCAGTGATGTACCTAAGGCCTTTATGCGTATTAGCTCATTTAGTCCCTACAGGAACTTTAGATATTGTCCCCATTTGGCACGTGATTAATTAAGGCTCAGAGAGGTTAGGTAATTGCCACAATGTCACACAGCTAATAATTGGCAACCCTAGAATTCAAACATGGGCTTGACTAGCTTCAAAGTTCTTTCCATAAGTCTGTTCTGGCACATTCACAATTAAGGGTGATAAAGTACTAAAGAGTTTGTAAATTTTGAAGTGTTACACAAAGATGAGATACTATTGAGGTTGTTGTGAATTATTCAAATAACATTTGTATGCCTAGCATGGCTCAGAGACCTTTAACATTTGGTGTAATTCTTATTCATTTGCCAGATGAAGCTATTTGGTTCCACACTGTGGGCTTAGAAAAAAAAAAAAAAATCAAGAGATCCATTCAGTCTTCTCTTTGCTTTCAGGCATAGAGATACTAGGAATGGATGAATAGGAAAGGCCAACAGTCTATTTCCTCCTCATTGTGGGATGGGAACAAGCTGTGAGTAGTGAGAGAGAGGGTTCCCACTGTGGAGGATTGAAAAAGCATGTAATGTCTTGCCCTCAATATCAGTCACCAATCTCAGAGGAATTGCTGAGAATGTCTTGCCCTCAATAGCAGTCACCAATCTCAGAGCTCACGTGAGGAATTGCTGAGAATGAGACATTATCCTGGCAAGCCTTGCACCATCTCTTGTGACTTGGAGGCAAACCACCAAGTAAGTCAGTAATCCCAGAGAAGCAAAGATTAGTCCTGCGGTAGTAAGGCTGATGTTAAACATTAAACATTTTATGGCAGTTCCTTGAAGGAGCAGTGGAGAAAACGCATATCGTCTCTTTTGAGTGTGGTCATTGAGCATGTATCCTCTTGCCACCTTTTGTTTAATCTCTCAGTAAAAGACCACTGAAAAAGTTGTTCTGGGCTCTCCCGCACCTTTGGTGAGCCTCACCTCTTGCAGCTTGTACTCTCAATCCATGTCCTGACTGATTCTTTCATACAGCTGCGACATCCCACTCCACCCAGGATGCATTTTTTTTTTGATAGGCAAGGTGATTTCAAGGAATTGCAACCCCAGAACAGGTACTAGAGAGTATTAATGGGAAGCGTACAAGATATTGGGCTCAATAGGGCTGCAGGATCACCATTGCTTGGGTCTGTACAAACCATTCACATAGCTAAGAGCTTATCTGAAACAACAATTTAAAGATCTGATGAGCACAATGGATAGATTTAAATTTTATTTATTTATTTATTTATTTTTATTGTTAAATCATAGCTGTGTACATTAGTGCAATCGCCTGTACCCATTCTAAGATGCATCATAGATGTGGCCCCACCCATTACCCTCCCTCCACCAAAACCTCCCCCCTCCATTCCCCTTCCTTGGCCCTTTCCCC
>CAUYPK010051246.1:0-10484 GCA_963574355.1 Loris lydekkerianus | reverse complement strand
ATGGAGACTTTACCTCTTTCATGTTTACATGGATGGAGCTGGAACATATTCTTCTTAGCAAAATATCTCAGGAATGGAAGAAAAAGTATCCAATGTACTCAGCCCTACTATGAAGCTAAACTATAGCTTTCACATGAAGGCTATAGCCCAACTATAGCACAAGACTATGGGGAAAGGGCCAAGGAAGGGGAAGGGATGGGGGAAGTTTTGATGGAGGGAGGGTAATGGGTTGGGCCACATCTATGGTGCATATTTTTATCTATAATAAAAAAATAAATTAAAAAAAAAAAAGAAAATGTTATTACGTTTTTGCTCTGTGTGGTGACGGCTGAGGGTGTAGGGCATTTTGTCCATTCTCTTTACTCTCCAATGATTTTATTGCTTTTTTAAAACCCAGATTTGAGCTTTATTCTTTTTTTAAAAAATTACTTTTGTTTCATAGACTGTTTGACACCTTTTCATCACTCTAGTTATCATAGCCTTCCTGGCATTTTCTTAGTTATTTTGCTAAGACATTTTAACCAAGTGTATAGTGCCACACGATCATATTAATGTACACAGCTATGATTTAATTAAAAAAAAAAAGAAAAGAAAAAGAACTGACAGAGTTAAAAGCTGTTAATATATCCAATCTATGCAGCATCTATTGATATTTTTTATAGTTCATAATAAATTATATCTGAAATGAAAAAAATAATTGCTTTTATGTTTTCTATCTAGTTGATTTCTACTCTTTTATTACTTTTATTCTTAGGGTTTAATTCCTATTTTCCTAGTACCTTGAGGCAAAAACTTCGATCTAACGTGAATAGTTAAAGGTCTACATTTTGGGTGGTGCCTGTGATTCCGGGAGTGGGGCACTGTGTTCAAATCCAGCCCCAGTCAAAATCTGAAAAAATAAATAAATAAATAAATAGTATACTTTTTGCTTAAAGTGCTGCTTACTTGCATACCATAAATTATATTATTTTAATTTTTATTTGTTAAAAATAGATCTAATTTCCATTCAATTTCTTCATTGGCAGATTTGCTATTTAGATGTCATTCAATTTCCAATGATCAGGATGTATTCCAGTTATTTTTCTACTATTGCCTTCTATTTTATTTTAGTTTTGTCAGAGAATATACTTTGTATGATTTCCATCTTTTAAAAAATTTTGAGTCTTGTTTGATAGCCTAACATGATTCTACTGAATATTTCATAGGCTTTCAAAAGAATGTGGACTGTTCTATTGCCGAGCGGTGTGATTCATAAACATCAATTACGTTTACCTGGTTAATGGAGTTTTCAAGAGTTTTGTAGTCTGACCATTTTTTTTTTTTACATGTTCTATTAATAATTCAGAGAGGATGAATGGAAATCTTCAACCATAATTGTGGATTTATCTATTTCTGCTTTTGGTTCAACCAATTATTGCTTCAAATATCGTAGCTCCATTGCTGGCTGTATACGCCTTTAGGATTCTTAAGTTTTCTTAATGACCTTACTCCTTTATCATTTTGAAATATTTCTCATTTCTGCTAAAATTTCTTATTGCCTCTTTTGTCTGATATTAATATAGCTATTCAGATCTACTTTGATTAGAGTTTTGGATAGTATATGTTTTTGCATCCATTAATTTTAATCTGTGTCTTTATATCAGATATCATAAATATCTTACAATTGGGTCTTTCCTTTTAAACCAAACTTAAAATTCTCCAGGAGTACTAAGGGGAGCTGTACATACAATGGCACATGCAACAGCACTTTATGCTGCCCCTCTACATTGTATCGGATTCCTTAATGCCACTAACTGCCCCAGAAAGCTGGGTCCCACCCAAGGGAGCTCTAACTTGTCCCAAAAGTTTTATATGTATACGCCTTTTTTTTTTTATGTCACTGTTTAGAATAGGAGAAAAAGTTCAGACAGAATGAGGTTACGTTAGGAGGAGATGGACATATTTAAAGACTCTTTGATGAAAAGACGGATATTTTAAACAATCAGTTAATTAATTTTACTAAAGTTTCCACCAAAAGCCTATTAGCCACATGTTGACCACATCTACCATTCCTGGCACTCCTTGCCCCATCATGCAGATCTAACTTTTTATTTAGTATAATTTTATAGGTGTTTTACATTAGAAGAGTAAGTCTGTTCATCATATACTCCATAGTCAGGACCAGATGTCAAGAAGAGAATTTTAGTTTGTTTTGCCACAGCTAATTTTCCAGTGCCTAATAGTGACTGGTTATAATAGATGTTCCATAAATGTTTGCTGAGTCAATGAGTGATTACATGCTTAGCTGTCACAAGGACGGTAACAATGTGACTGACATAAAAAAATACCAGTGAAGAATGTAATGTTCTACACTTAGAAATCAGTACAGGTCAGATTCCTTGACGGGTTTGACGCATTTCTGCCCACCTGGTGCTCCTAATGGGTGAAGAAATTTCAAGCTGTATATACACCTGTTCACCATGTGCAAAGAATGGAGCCAAAACAACTCACACCTTCCTAAACATGTGTTCCAAGATTATGATTCAAATATCAATTTCCCAAGTAAAGCAGGCCTCGATTTCAGGGTCATCTAAGCCATACCTTAAATATTTTTGTTCATTTTCTATTACTTATTTGTATTTTTCTGACTAATTTGGAAGAACTCTTTGTAGATTATAGTAGACATTATCCCTTTACTTGCTACCAGAATTGAAAATATTGTCCACTATTTACCTACTGATTTGCCTTTTTAACATTAACATTAAAAATTTTATATGGCAAGTGAAATATAGCTGTTTTTCTTTTACAGTTCTGGATTTCCTATTTTGATTACAAAGTTATCTCTTTTTGCAAAGTCAAATTATGGACCTTAAAAAATATTTAAGGCTTTAATCCAACTGGACTTTAATTCTGTGCATTTGAAAATGAGACTTACCATATGCCTGTGTAAGTGAGAGTTAGTCATGCCAGTACTGTGTCCTGGTCGTGTTCCCACCCCTCAGTGCTTTTATGACAAATACCCACTTACACTGGAAACTTCCTCTGGATTCTTCAGCCTCCCTACTCTCTGTTATCCCCATGCAAATCTGACGATTGTAAGCTTTGCCTATAGATTCAGAAGGCTGTGATTTGTACCTGTTTACACCACTTACTGGGGGAAACTTGCAGAATTACCTAACTTCTTATGTCTCTGTAAAGTGGAGATAATATTTTGACCTACTTCGTGGTTGATACGAGAATTCAGTGCAGTAATTATAACTCCTGGTACACAGCCAACACCCAAAAGTGTTAGTAGTGATTGTTACTGTGCTGAATAAAATGTCTTTACTGTCTGTTTTCATTTCTGGTGAAAGAGTGCATGTTACTATAGATTTTGAAATTTTTCGTTGGTATACAGAGTGTTTACTCCTGTATATGACAATTAAGATCGTTTTGTCATCCGCTTACCACTCCGGTTTTTTCAGAGTTCTAATTAGGATTGTATCAAAGTTTGATGTCAATCTAAAGAGAATTAACATTTTCAATACTGTCTTCTTTTCTAAGATTATATCTTTAATACTTTTTAATCTCTAACAAGATTTTGTAGTTTGCTTTACGCTAGGTTTTGTGTCATTTTTAGATTCATTCTTGAAGTTTTTCTGTAATTTTTGTTCTCATTGTGAATGGAATATTTTCCCCATTTCCACGTCTGTGCACTTAAATTCGTGAAGGGAAAGCTATTGATTTAGTTCTGTATTTCTTGTCTCCAGCCATATTAAGAAATTTTCTCACTAGTTTTTTTTTTTTTTTAAAGATTGTCTTTTAGGTTTTATAGGAATAAAATTATAAGAAAGGAAATATATTTTTTCTCTATTTTCTAGTTCTTAATGCAATCATGTGGTTGGTTTGTGCTGTCTCCAAGGGTATCGTAAGTACTAGCAGTGATGGTGGTTAATCCTGCCTCATGTTTGATCCTAATCAAAACAGCTTTACCTTTTGCCATTTAGAATGGTTTTTGTTTCTGGCTGATTCTTGGTAAATAACCTTTATCACATTTAAGAAGTTTTTCATTTTTAATCTTACAAGAATTTTTATTAGGAGTTGTGGATAAAGTTCATCAGATGCCCTTTCAGCCTCCAGTGATTTAATCGTAAGGCTTCTTTCTGCAATTTTGTGGTTGTCATGAATTTTTTGATTTATTTCCTGCTATGTAAATACTGTTGTCCTAATTAAACCTTCCTTTTTCATGGCATACTATGATTCTGATACATGATTGGACTCTACTTGCTAATAGTGTGACTATGTGTTTTGTACCTATGCTCACTAGTGATATTGGCGTATATAGAAGTTTACATTTTGTATTATTTGGGGCTGCTGATTTATAATCAATAACACAACTTTTAATAATATTACACTGACTCTGAAAAATGTTGGTAAATGTGTAACAATCCCACTTATTAAAAATTCCAGGCATGCATTTGGTGAGACATATCTCTTTCATGTGATAGATAAATATATATATGTGATTATATATACAGGGGGGTGCAGAGAAGGAAAGGTGATTATGGTGGAAGGAAAAGATACAAAACAGTGTTCCAACTTACCAGGAAGTAGATGGGAAATAAATGGTAGAAAGCTGATTTTTGAAAGCAGCCCCCCCTTGAGACTCAAAAAGTGAAAAAAAATAAAATAAAAATCCCTAAATCTACAGGATGGATTATGATAAACGAAAGATAAAAGCCCAAAAGATCTCAAGAATGGAAGAAAAAGTATCCAATGTACTCAGTCTTACTATGAAACCATTTTATGAAAGCTACAACCCAATTATAGCCCAAGAAGAAGGGAAAAGTGGAGCGTGGAAGGCAGGGGGGAGGATGGGCGGAGGGAGGGTGATGGTGGGACCTCACCTACGGTGCACCTTACAAGGGTACATGTGACATTTACTAGGTGTGGAATATAAATGTCTCAACACAGAAACTAAGAAAATGCCGTGAAGGTTATGCTAACCACTTTGATGAAAACATTTCAAATTGTATATAAAACCAGCACATTGTACCCCATAATTGCATTAATGAACACAGCTATGATTTAACTAAAAAAAAAAAAAAAAGAAGAAGAAGAAAGAAAAGAAAAGGATCAAGTGAGTTGCAAGAGAAGCCTCGCTGCCCTTCCTGCTGGCCAGGGGGCAGTGGCCACTGCTGCGGCTGGATCCCTACCTCACCTGAAAATCGTTTAATATGGACTCAGCAGCCCTGATAACATCGCTGCTGCTCTATGGGGCAGAGGGGTAGGGGGACTGCCCAGAAGGCCTCAACCCGCCGTAGACTAGGCCAGGCCGCCCGGATTGGGGTCTGCGTGGCCACCTCACCTCAGCGCAGTGCGTGGTGAGCCCGGGGTGACCCGGAGCCGCGGGGTTGGAGCTGCAGCGCCCTGGAGGCCGGGACCCCCGCACCGGACCCTGTGCCATCTGGAGATGCCTGAGGTTGGAATCAGGCCGAGCTGAGTCAGCGCTCAGGACTAGGAGCTGCAGCTGTCTGACTTAGAGACAGGTTTTTCCAACCTCTTGTTTTCCGGTCTTTAAAACAACAGATACTGAAGCTTTGGGCGTTCCTGAGGATTGCGGTTTAACAAGACACTGTGTGTTCAGCACCTGCTTTCCTTCTGGTCACATCCTCAGTTCTCGGAATATCAGTTAGTGGTTAATTCACTCTGCTGTTTAGTTTTCACTCTGCAATCCATTACTCTCCCGACCTGAGTTCGACACCCTCCAGGTTAACAGGGCCCAGGCCCAGACTCCACACCACGTCCCGCAGCTCACCGGCCTGCATGGGAGCAGCTCACCCCCTGGCACTCGGAGCTCAGCGAGAGGCTTGTCCACCTCACGAGGCAGCTCACCCGCCTACAAGTGGAGCCCAGCGAGTGGCTGTCCACCCCACGAGGCAGCTCACTGGCCTGCAAGGGAGCGCAGCGAGCAGCCGTCCCCTCTACGAGGCAGGTCACCCGCCTGCACACGGAGCACAGTGAATGGCCGTCCCCCGTCCCCCCCCTCCCCCCCCCTCCGCCCGCCACGAGGCAGCTCAAACCCGGCCTGTGCGTCTTCACAGCCAGGGCTTCAGTTCCGGACCTCCTCCACCTGCACCTGGGCTTGGGGCAGCCGCTGTGGACTCCTTACCTATAATCTTTCCCTTCCCCAAGTCCCCTTTCTTACTGGGCTTGTCTCACTCAAAAACTCTATCCCGGAGGAGGAGCAGAAGCTGCCAGAGAGGTTCTCTCTAATTCCCAGCTCCTCCCCGGTGCAATCAGTCAGCTAGGAGGCACCAAACAGCGATGAAAACGCAGCTCTTGGTGACTTCCACTACCCTCCCACCCCCACTCCAGGCATACTTTGGAGGCGGCTGCATTGGTGGCAGGATGTGAGGTGAGCCTGGAGCTCACTTCCCGGGCATCCCTCCCTCCTGGGAGTGAGGGAAGATGTGTGGGCTTTTGCGCACTGGCTGAAGGGTTCACAGGAAGGGCTGAAGCTGCGAACAAGCGGGAGGGAGGGAGGGAAGGAGGGAGGTGGGCAGGCAGAGTTTGCACCTGCTGCCTGCGCTTGTCAGGGCGAGAGGGCAGCCCGTGGGTCTGCTGCCTTCTGGAGTTATGTGCCTCACCAGGGAAACGAGGGCCATAGTCTGAGGCACCCGCGTCCGGGTGTGACTGCTTGGCCAAGGGAAGGTCTGGCTAGAAAAAGACTACTCTGAGGCGAAGTTGCGCAGAAGGAAGAGTCTGCGAAACAGGCAACTTAGGAGAATCTAGTCACTGAGGCAAGAGTCAGCACCTGCCACTGTAACTAAGCTGCTGAGTGATTTAGGAACCTCTTGTAACCTCTCCTCCACCTACCCTGAAAGTCCTCAGAAGCTCTGCAGAACTTTAGAAACCTTCCTTTTCTGGCACTCTATTTGGCTAAGACAGGGAGTGGGTAACACAGACGGGCTGTTCTGCCCATTGCTGGGGGAAGGTGGGGAGGGGAGGCAAGCTCTTTGCACCTTCTCCAGCCCAGCTCATCTTTTGGGCCAGCTTGTCCGACTGCCCCGGAAGTCCGAGCCCCCGCTCTCTGGAACCCAGCTCATGGTCTCTCACTGGACATGAACTACACACCTGAGACCTGCTGGACGTTTTGCTGGCTGTTTTGCAAGACCCAGCTGCCAAGGAAAGTGAATGATGAAGCTGCCATTTCTTTTGGCCCTTGTGGTCTGTTCTGTGGTCAGCACAAATTTGAAGATGGTGTCAAAGCAAAATTCTGAGGCTCCCATCCAGAAGGAGAGTTACAGGACAGAAATTTAGCAAATAACCTGATGGATTTGAGCTGCACCAAGAGAGAAGGTTGAAGAATGCACATCAACCCTGGTGAGGTGAGCTGTGACCCCAAGGATACAAATAAAAGGTACAAAATCCATCAACAAGCGGACAGGAATCCCCTCCCCCATGAGAACAGCTTGGAGTGCCCCACAAACAAATGAGTGGAGTGCAAAGGTCCTCCCACTACACTCCATGGAAGAGACCCTCTAAAAACTGGACCTACCTCCCCTACTAGGGTGCCATGGTGCTCTCCTGCCAGGCATAAAACTGTATAAAACTGTATATATTCTCTACCTGCAATTCTGAGCTCCCAGAACTCCCCTCCACTCTCACTCAGAGGTCTGGAGGCCTGTCCCCCAGGAGTCCAGATTCTTGGGTGATTTCTTGAGGGGTGTGGACAGGGCCTAAACTACAGCTGGTCAGTGCTGACTCTGGGGCATGGGAGTGAGGAGAGGATGGTTGGCTGAGAGGGAACCACACTGGAGCAGCAGTGCCCGAGCACAAGCTGTCTTTTGGTAACAATAGGGCTCACTCACAGATATTCTGCAGCCACATCCCCTGTCTCCCTGTGCAACCAGAGGAGGCCAGGAATCTACTCAGGTGGCAACCACCACAGAACAGGGACAAAAATGCAGGCCCCATGAGTAAACAGTTTGCCTGAGGTAGTACCGGCCTGGGTGGAGCGCGGGGGACTAGAAACGCATGCACATAGCCAGGAAGCTCCCAGGGCGGGGCTGACCCAGAGGACCACTTTACTGAGCCTAAGATGCACCTGGCCCTCAGGGGATCATCACCCTATAGACAAAGGAAGGCAGGAGGCTAGAACTGACAGGTAACAGAATACAAACCTGCAGGAGCAAAGACAGGGCCTGAGGTGCAGGCTTTGGGAACTCAAAACAGCTGCTCTTCTGCAGGGGAATTTAGCAGGGACAGAAAAAAATTCCCGCAAAGTTGTTCTGTTCTGTTCTGTTCTGTCAGTAACATCAATCAGGGACAAGGATGGAACTGAGTGAACACCCCCCCAACCTCCCTCAAGTGCCTGAGGTTGTCAGGACTCACCTCCCCCTGCTGGATAGAGGCATAGTGCAGTGGCCTGTCAGAAATAGATTTCCTTGTGAATCAGGCAGGTGCAAAACACTGGAGTATCTATTCACTACAGGCAACTGGGTCAAAGCCCTGCAGAACTATGAGTGACTGGGTGTAACAGAGGTGCAAGGTGGGGAAGGAGGCATCATCCTTCCCAGATTGATCTATTTGCTGGGTGGGTCCTCCTGACTCCATGGAGCACTGGAGCAAGCCATACCTGAGTAGTCACCAGACCCCTGTGATGCAGTTGCCAGAGACCTTTTAAATTCCCCCACCTGAGACAGGTGCTGGCTGAGACAATTGATTTGGATGTTATAAACACAGCCACTTGCCCGAGGACTATTCAGGTGGTGCCCTGGGTGTGTGGTTGTAGCAAGGTTTGTTTTTCCTTTTCCAATTGTCGCCTTTGGGGGGCGGGGTGACTTCATTGCTGGCATTTCTCCACAGCTGAGACTTCAACCCAGAGTTACTGTTTCACTAGGGTCAAACAAAAACCAGCTGAAAACAAGACAGAACCACTTAGCCCCACCACACCAAACAGGTCCCCAGTTTCTCAGGCTGTAGCACTGTACGGATACTCAACAAAGCTCTAGGGGAAAAATCAAATGGTGTAAAACAATCATGGGGCAGAATCAGTGGAAAAACTCTGGTAACATGAATAACCAAAATAGAACAAACCTCCCCCCCCCCACCCAAGGAAAGATATGGCAGATGTAACTGAAGATCCCATTCATGAACACCTGGCCAAGATGTCAGAAATCGAATTCAGAATTTGTATTGCAAACAAGATTAATAAAATGGAGGAAAATTTGGAATTAGAAATTCGAGGAGCAATTTAAACCTTGGAATTAGAAATTCAAGGAGAAATTCAAAAGTTGTCTTAAGAATTTAACGAATTTAAAGACAAAACAAAACACCAAAGACTTAGACACACTGAAGGAAGAATTTGCAGGCCTCAAAGATCTGAAAAATACGGTAGAATCCCTCAGTAACAGAGTGGAGCAAGCAGAAGAAAGGATTTCTGACATTGAAGACAAAGCCTTTGAATGCTCCCAAACTCTCAAAGAGGAAGAGAAATGGAGAGCAAAAATGGACGATTCTCTCAGAGAGCTCTGGGATAATTTGAAGAAGGCTAATATCTGACTCATTGGAATCCCTGAAACCAATGAAGTGGTCTTGCTAGGCACAGAGGCCCTTCTCCATGAAATTATGAAAGAGAATTTTCCAGACATGGCTACAGATTCTGAAATTCAGATAGCAGACAGCTTCAGAACCCCAGCATAACTCAACCCCAATAAGACATCCCCCAGGCATATCATAATTAACTTCACTAAAATTAATATGAAGGAGAAAATTCTCAAAGCAGCCAGATGTAAGAAAGCCAATACCTACAAAGGGAAGAATATTAGAATGACTACAGATCTCTCTGCTGAAACTGTTCAGGCCAGAAAAGGGTAGTCATCGACTTTTAATCTCCTAAAGCAAAATAACTTTCAACCCTGGATCCTGTATCCAGTTAAACTGAGTTTCATTTATGATGGAGAAATTAAATACTTTAATGACATTCATATGTTGAAGAAATTTGCCATAACCAAACCAGCTCTTCAAGATATTCTCAGACCTATCCTCCATAATGACCCAACCCTCTACCACAAAAGTAAACTCACTCAGAAACTTTTGATCAAACTCTAACTTCCACAGTGATGGAAGGATTAAAAATATCCACTGGACTTTTGAAAAACTTGATACCCAAAATTTTACCAGACTTATCAATATTCTCCATTAATGCGAACAGCTTAAACTGTCCTCTAAAGAGGCATAGGTTAGCTGACTGGATACAAAAACTCAGGCCAGATATTTGTTGCATACAAGAGTCACATCTTACCTTAAAAGACAAATATAGACTCAGGGTGAAAGGATTGTCATCCATATTTCAGGCAAATGGTAATCAGAAAAAAGCAGGTGTTGCAATTTTATTTGCAGGTACAATAGGCTTTAAACCAACAAAAGTAAGGAAGGATAAGAATTGTCACTTCTGGGCAGTGCCTGTGGTTCAAAGGAGTAGGGCACTGGCCCCATATGCCGGAGGTGGTGGGTTCAAA
>CAUYPK010051245.1:0-11614 GCA_963574355.1 Loris lydekkerianus | reverse complement strand
AGGAGCAGGCAACCTAAGACAGGGGCTATGTTTTTCCGCCATACAAAAAACAAAAGAGGGAATTGTTGGGCCCTGCCATGTGCCTGAGGCCTAGTGCAACTTCCCGAGCCTGACTAGAAGTAGATCCATCGAGCTACTTCCCTGTAGCAATGACTCAGCAAGGTCCAGCCTGAAACTGCCTCTACCTAGATACAGCCAACGTGGTACCATGCCATTGGCCCAACCCTGTCACGCACCTCATCCCCCGCCTTCTTTCCCTGCCCCTTCCCCACGCTCTATATAAGTGGCTGCTTGACGCAATAAACTTGAGTTCCTGCTTAAAAAAAAAAAAGAAAAAAAAGAACATAAGCAGAAAAACGTGATACTGTGGATAGTCATTTTTTAATAATAAAATTTGCAACTGTCAGAGATTGAGCTAAAAAAAAAAAAAAAAAAAAGCAGAGAGAAAAAAATCTGTGGGATTCAATCAAGTTTGCATATGCTGCTGTCTAGAGAGTGTGGTAACCAAATGCCAAATATAGATTAGAAGATCTAAATGGGATTCTTTTGTGACAACAATGTACTTCTGTACATGGCATTTAGGGGATAGACCTATACAGATCTTTTGGAACTGTGAAGAGTGAAAGAATGAAATTTTTTCCTTTGGGGAAATACATTGGATTGGTTATGTTGGCTGACTTCTAAAATGTTCAGGGCTAGGTTCATCTAGCATATTCCTAAGTGTGTTCTGATAGTTGTTATTAGATGCTCTTTGGAATAGAAGGGGGGTGTTATTTGCAAGATTGAGAAATATTAGGTGAAACAAAGATTTTTATTTTTAACTGGGAGATGTTTCAGTGCTTTTGCTATTATAAGTGATAGGTCATATTATTGAGGGAAGGCTTGCTCTGGGGTACCACAGTATGACAAGCTTTGTACATGCGTAGCACAGCAATCTTATGTATATATATTATTATTGTTTTGCATTTTGTGGCAAAGATACTTAGAGAGGTTAAGCAGTTTGCCTGAGTTTACATAGACATTCACTTCTGATGAAGTTGTGTGGACAAAAGCAAAACAAAGCAGAAGCTTGGACCTTGAACTCTTGGAAAGTATGTCACGTCTTGTCAGCCAATACCCACTAACAATCTCCAATAACAGTGTATAGTAAGTTAGCTTTTTCACATTTCCTGGGTCATATACCTTGTATTTTTCCAAAGAATCTCAGAGGCTTTCTGTGATGCACAATCCATTTATTTTGTGAATATTCCATCTTTTATTGCCTTACCTGCAACTTCTAGCTGCAAGATTAAGCCTTCTTTGTTTTTGATATTTTCTTGTTCAAAATCAAAGAGGGAAGTATCATGGTGGAGGGAGGGTAATGGGTGGGACCACATCTACGGTGCATGTTAGAAAGGGTACAGGTTATTGCACTAATCTACACAGCTATGATTTAACAATAAAAATAAATAATTAATAAAAAGAAAGCAAAAGAGCATAAAATTGTATGTGTGTAGTGTATATATGATAAGGAATTGGAATATTATAGTTATAACCTGGAAATTATAGTTCCAAATAATACTCCAGCCAAGGAACAAAAAAGGTGAATATCCTGGAAAGGGTGCATTCCAGGGATTAGAGCTTTATCAATATCCCCTTACTTCTGCATGGCATAGATATATTTCAGGGAAGAAACCAGACCTGCAATTCATTGTAACAATATTGAATACATGTTCAGAAATACTGAAATGGAGGTATGGGCTACTTTAGGTTTTTTTCTAGAAGTACATCTGAGAGTAGTATTCTATTAGTACACTAGTCTGTTAACACAATAATGGATAAGCAAGTATTTTCTCTGTTAAGAATTCCTGATTATACTTTATACTCAAGAATAGTGTAGAAAAGAAAGCAACTCTATAAACACAAATTACTGGGATGGATTTAATACAATGGGTAGATTAAGAAGAAGAATAAATGCAATATGATGTTAAAGACTAAGAATACAAGTTTAGAAAGCATAACATATCAAAAAATTATCATTGTATCAGAATGTGGCTAATTAGCAGATGCAAATGACCACTCTGAATCTAGGAAGTTTTGGTTTTTTTTTTTTCATAATTACTACTAAATTCTCTACTAAATTCTATTTCCTAGACATTTAATCCCAGGCTAAATATATGTTATGTTTGTTATTTTCTCACAGCATGTTTTAATTTTTTTCTATTTATGGAGTTTCCAAAAATATAGAATTAAAAATGCCAGTCTCCTGTCATTTTAAAATGTTGAGATTAGGCCGGGTGCAGCGGCTCATGCCTGGAATCCAACCACTCTAGGAGGCCAATGTGGGTGGATTGCCTGAGCTCACCAGTGAGATACTAGCCTGAGCCAGAGCAAGACTGCTTCTCTAAAAATAGCCAGAGTTGTAGGCACTTGTAATCTCAGCTACTTGGGAGGCTGAAGCAAGAGAATTGCTTAAGCCCAAAAGTTGGAGGTTGATGTGACCTGTGATGCCATGACACTCTACCAAGGTTGACAAAGTGAGATTGTGTCTCAAAAAAAAAAAAAAAGTTGAGATTTATTTTATTTAATGCAAAGTGTAAAAAGGTACAATAGGAATCTGGGAATGTACAGAAAACATACATGACTGCTTATCCAGGGGCAGGAGATGTGCAAGGCTCATTTATTTTTCCCTAATAAATGGAGAGGAGTGAATCAACTGTGGGTTGTGCACCTGCATCATGACAGACTCATCACATGATGTCAGGGGTGAGATTTTCCATATGGGGTACCATGTTGGCACTTTAAAACTTTTAGATACTGCAGCATTTCGAAGTTTGAATGTTTGGATAAGAGACACACAACTGGTACCATCAATGTGAGCTGAAGGGTGGAGTTTTGTTGTTTCATTAATCGAAAAAAAATCACATTGTCGTCTCTTTGATAGGAGCTGTGTTATAATGCAGGGTGGGCAGACATGGCCATTGCCATTGAAAAACGTATAGGTTTCTTAGGGAAATAACATTTGTTGAAATGTTGAATATCCTACAAATATTATAAATTGTTTGTTATGAATAATATGAGGTACTATAAAACTACAGAGCGGGCATCCCTGATGAATAAACATTTTAATTGAGCTCTCAATGAAAAATAGATATTAGCTGACCAAACTAGGTAAAGTGAAAAGCATTTCTTATAGAAGAACAGACCCTGTGGTGCTTTGTGGTACCTGAAAAAACACCAAAAAAATCGAATATGGCCAGAACAAAGTATGATAGATGAAACCAGATGTAGATGAAACCAGAAAACTAGGCAGCCATCAAATCATATAAGCCTGTTTTCCCTTCTAGCACACAGCTAGAATATAGTCCTCCAGTTGACAGGGACAGAAAACTGATTTCTCACCAAAGTAATAGGAGTGAAAGGGGCACAGTCTTCTTTTAGAACTGGCTCATAAAATTCCCTTTTGTGCCACATTCTATTCCATTTTTTTCTCTTTCTTGTCTACGTTGTAGATCAGGGGTGTTCAATCTGCGACTCAGGGGCCCCATACTGATTTTGCGAACTTTTTTTTGCTTATCCGTGATGTCGGGTACCATGGAAAGTATTCACAGACCTTTTTTCGGCTGATCAGGTTTCATTAGTGTTTGTGTGTTTAATGTGTGGCCCAAGACAACTTTTTTTTCCATGTGCAGCAGAAAAGAAAAAAGATTGGACACCTGTGAAGAGGAACCAAGAGAAAGCTCCTATTCTACATGTCAAGTGGATATGCACATTCTGCAAACCATGAACATACGTTTGGACTTCATTTTAATAAAAATTAACTTACATTGTAATTTTCCATTATGTATCTAGGGACTTGTTTCTTACATCAGCTTGTGTTGCCCTGCTTAGTACACCTTGTTCTGTTTGGTAAGCCTACTTCCAGTCCACTTCCAGTAGCATTACTAGAACAACAATGCTCAGAGAACTCAGGAAAAAATAATATTCTATAAAATATTCCAAAAGTCTTGCAGAGGGAGTGGGAAGGCTGTAAAATAACAAGAAATATTCAAAGAAATTTACTATGAGAATTTAAGAAGGAAGCTAAGTAATAAATGGGGCAACCTCTAATAGTCATGATAAAACAAATTTTGTAATCAAATTTTGAAGGGCTCAAATATTAAAAATCATTACAATTAAAAAAAATGGTATAATAGGAATTCAAAATTGGTAAGTTATGCCTGTAGATCAAGGAGAAGCTTATAAATCACCTCCTCTCATTTTTCAGGGGAAACATTAAAAATCTATAATTTAAAAATTTTAATTTTTTTTAAATTAAACTAAAAATCTAAAAATTAAAAATCTAAAATCCAGATTACAGGGGAAAAAAAGGAGATAGATTAAAATGGTGCATTTGGGGGCAAGTGTTATATAGGTTTATAAATTTTTGCAATACATTTTTAGCTCAATATATTTTTACATATACTTAAAATTTTTTACAGATATATAAAGTTGACATGCACATGTACAACAATAGTTAATCATTAGTCAAATTAAATACATGAAAATGTGATTATGCAATAGAGATTACAGAAAGAGTTTTACACAAAGTAGGCCTAGGAATGGCTGTGAAATCTGGATTCATTAACAAGATATGATACATGTGATTAAGAGTTAATATTTACTTACTAGGAGAGAGCAGAAGATGAAAAGGCACGGATTCCTTTAGCTTGTCTACATGAATAAGTACCCATTATCTTATTTTCAATGACCAAGAAAGATAAACTTTTGATTTTTTTAAGATTTAGTTCTGTGGCTCTGGGCTACCAAGGAAAAGAATAGGTTCACACACACACTGTTTTTATGCATTCATCAATGAAATATATATTTGTAGGAGTATCTCTGACCTTATGATAACAAAATAAGGTTTAAATAAAAAGGCTACAAATATAAATGATCATAATAAAGTGATTTTGAGTAAGATGAAGAAGACTGCAATTATTTTTAGTAAAATAACTAAAATTTAATCTCCACTGAAGAATGTAAGTACTAATTTATTCCAGTGGAAGCTCAGGTAAGAAATATGTGGGACAAACATGCGATGCTCTTCTAATATCATGGGAACATTTAAAAATAAAAGTAAAATAATGAAGGAGAAGATAATAGAGATGGCTTCAGAGGACAAAGTCATAAATTACAGAAAATTACCATCTCTGAATAAAAGACCAAAGCAAAAAGGCTATAAAGTAGTCATAGTCATTGTCATCATTGTCTGTCTTATTCTGTAAAAAGAACGTACAGTTTTCTATGTAAAATGCATAACTATTAAGAGGAAGCTGATTCCAAAGTAGGTCCTCAATGATTCTGAATAAAAATGTAAATCTTAAAACACTAAATACACAGGGACAGAAAAGCGAAACTATTTGTAATGGGATAATCTTAGATGGGTCCCTAAAATAAGTAAGCATATGGAAGCATGTTGTAAGCATGGTAGTACATAATCTACACAATTGTGATAGTAAGCATGTAAGTTAGTTATTTAGCTCTCAACTAATTTAAATTTCTTGTAATTAATGAAGGCCAAAATTTGTAATTTCAGAAGGATTTAGAATGTGTGATTTATAGTGAACACATGTGAAGCAGTTGCTATCTTAGCATTGTAACTAGGTACATATGGTTACGAGTATATGTTTTATTTTATTTAAGACTAACAATAGAAAATATTTTTAGTGCATCCCAAGTGTCATTATATTTATTGTAGAAATTTTCTAAAAATTATTTAATAATTAAGCACTAAATTTTCTTTTTGTAGATTTAAAAATGCCAAACAGTGGGACATAAAATAAAAAAAAAAAATAATAAGGGCATAAAATTCATATTATGTAAGTATAAGAGGTATTTTCCAGAAAAATAAATAAAGTATAAATATTGTAATGTTTTACCTAGAGATAGAAAAAGATGGTGAATTTACCACAAGGCACGGCTTGGTCTTGAACTAACTTAGTTTAATATTTTGTAAACTACTACTTTTATGCTGATGACTTTTGTTACAATTGTTATATCACTTTCTTAACCCAAAATTATTTATTAAAGGCAACTTTAAAATATGCAAGCAATTTTGTTTTTTCTTGTTTAAATTACTATTTCTAATACATCAATTGTGACTATCCAGGGAATGACACCCATATTATTTCTACCTTATGAAATAGTTTATTATTAAATTCTAATTTATGATTTATTTGCATTAAAGCTGTTAAAATGTATTTTAATGCATGTACTTTCTAAATACAATTATTTTATTTCAAGAAAAATAAAATAGTCTAATCTTGAGGCATATCCTAAAATAAAGATAAAAAATACAAAAATTTGAAAAACAATTTTAATGGTTTTAGATATAATAGTGAATAAATAGAAGCATCTTAAAATGCAGTTTGCTACAGAAGTTCCTGCACATTTTTAAAGAATATTGAATAATATTTATAAAATTGTACAATATGCTGAAAATCTTCATTGTCAGTCAGGCATGATGGAGTGCACTTGTAGTCTTAGCTTCTTGGGAGTCTGGTGCAGATGAAATGCTTAAACTCAGAAGTTTGAGGCTGCATTGAACTATGATCCCACCACTGAACTTCAGACTGGGCAATAGAGCAAGACATTGACTCAATGCATGCACACATACACACAAAAATATATGCATACATAAATGTATTCATTGCATAATTTTGAATAAAACAAACTAAATTATATAATCTTTTTTTGCATGATACTGGAAGATGTACTTTCAAATATGCCATATTCTGGTTAGTGTGGAAGTAAATGGGAATATGTACAGTAGACCATTATTCATTTATATTGATGTATATACACAGACTTCTATGGATATACATCCCTTTACTCACACTAAACACACAGAACATGCACACACATACATTTTCCCAAAGAATGTATCTTAATATTGAAAGTGATACAATATTTTTTTAAAGTGGCTTCATAAGTTATTTTAACAAGCCTAAGGAAAAAAAACATTTATTTACTCATTAAGTAAGAGTATCCAGGATTAATGTAACACCTTTGAAAACAAGAGTATAAATGATGTAAATGATCATTTGTTCTTTATCCAAGTAACACATTTGTAAAAGTAAAAAATAATAATAGTAACAATAAAAAGCAAAAATGACCTTTTCCTTTATGGGCTTCAGTGGAGTTGCAAATGGACAGAATTAGTTTACCAAATGGGAAATTATTTAGAGCTCAATATTTTTCACAGAAGGATGAATAGTAATGTAGGTATCAGGATAGTTGAATAAAAACAACAAAAGATTATTAGAAAATTCAAAAGATAAAATTTTGGCACTTTTCCTTTGTACTCAGGTTTTGTTCTGTGATAATTATCCAAGTGTTTATAAGTGCCCTGCATCATTTTGTAGAAAGTCGGAAGCTTTTTCTAATCATTTTATTAGGTATATGCATTTGGATTTCTCAGTACATACTCTGCTTTTTAATACAATGCAAAACAATAGGAATTGTTTTCTTTGGGTACACTTTAGCTATTTCATATTACCACAAAACTTCTACTTTCAATGCAATCAGTTTTCTTCATTCCAGTAAAAAACATTCTGTTTGTATAAACAGATTTGTAAAGAAAATACAGATATAAATTGGTAGAAATAATAGCCCAGTGCTATAAAAAACCTTTTAAAATAGCTTATTCTTTTAAGAATGTATATGCAGAAAAAAGACAATTGAACCTGTAATACATTACTGGCAAACAATATACAAAATATCTATTGGAGTTTTATTCATTAAATCTAATAGCTTACTATAATTTCATTGTTCATAGTTGAACAATGATCACATATTTAATATTTTATTTTTGTTGCAAATCATTTAGCTGGAGCATTAAGTGTTTGCTTTTAATTTTATTTGCTCTGATATATTTCTTTATGAAAAGACACACTAAAACACAAATAATACCTCAAGGAAACTAAGTAATTATATTTAGATTCTACACTTCAATTGGAGATTCATGTTGAATTTTATGAAAACGTAGAAGTATGACTAATCTTGTTGATTCCTAAAAGGTGAATAATTCAACCAAATTTCCCCAAATATTTTATTCAGCTGATATTAAGAAACTATATTTTATATTCTATTTCACTTATTTAATTAATAATACTTAATCATCTATATGTTTCAAATAAGAATAAGTGCTGGGCTACATCAGTATGAGCATGTACAATAGCAAAACACTCAGAAATAAAAATAATGAAAATTACTGCCTAAATAAATATTATAATAGACATGCATGTGTACTTACAGTAGAAAACATTTCACATAGAGAAACCTTAATACGTATAGAGGTTGACATTATTTCTTGCTTAATTTTGTATAACTTATGAATGCATTTTACTAATGATATTTCTACTCTTTAAACAGTAATTTCAGTTGTCTAAAACCTGAAAATCATAAAAAGGGATTATATTTTTATAGATAAAAGCTGAAGAATCCCATGTGGCCTATTTGAATCCACTCCATCTTTCAATCACCTTTTTGGTAAAATTAACTTTTAAATGATGCGTTTATTCCTAGAAATCAATGAAAGTTCCAAATGCTTAATATAAAAATTGAGCAGAAGATTTTTAGTCATTTTATCCACCATTCAGTTAAAGGCTACTTCTGAGGCTTGTCATGATGTGATCTTTAAGACATTCATCCGTGACAAAGGGACAGAAAGGGAGCTGGGGAGCATTTTTGTGTCCATTCTGCAAAGGTTGTGTTCAAAGACAAATTGAAGTTATTCAGAGCCTCTGTATTAATGCTCCAAACTTTAGTTAAAAGGTTATTCTGAGTTCTTTGCTCCAAACTGAGGTCAGTTAATATCATCAGATGTTCAAAAATGACACTAATTTTCAAAATTTAAAATACATTTTTAAAATAGACTAGTGTCCAAGACACAAAATGAAGGCAAAAACTACCTTCCTAGATGTCAAGTATCGAGTTCATTATTCTTTTTTAAAAACATTGATCTTATTTTTAAACACTTCCTTTTACTTCAGATAACTTCTTACTCAAATATTACATCTGGAGGAGGTGGTGCATGATGGCAGACAGGACGGACATGTAGCCCACCTCTCCCAGGTCATCAGGTGAGAGGAAGGGGGGTCTGGATCTTTTCCCGGTGTGGATTGTTGGTGTGGATAGACAGCTGGAGATGTGCAGTGAATTGGTGGATTGCTGGATATGAGGTGTAATTTAAAAACAATGGACACTGTTGTAGAGATTTTCCCTGCTCGGAGGTGCTAGATAGCAGGCTCCTCCCTCATGGAGGACAGCAGCTTGCAATTCCTGGCAAAACCCAATTGATGAAAATTTATTCCTGAGCCAAGTTTAGCAACCTGAAAGCGGTCCCACTCAGAGCCACAAGGGGCTAGGCAACTTGGTGGAAAATTGAAGGGAAGGGATCCCATCCAGGAAACAGACATTTTTAATTATCCAAAATGGTGGAACCACCAAAATGGTTGTTCCCCCAAAACAACAGGAGTGACTAAATAGACTGGACCATTCCTGGTGGGGAATATTGGTGTGGGCTGGCAGTTCAGGCTGTGCAGTGAACTGGCAGGAGGCTGCACTCAAAAGTCCAGATTCAAAAGTGAGACTCTAAGCCACAAAAACTGAGGATAAGGTCTCCGTGAGCTGCAGCTGCAGAAGCAGCATCCTCCCCCACAGCCGATTGCAGTTGCCAGTTTACAGGAGAACATGGAAGCGGAGTGGAAAGATTTGTGAAACGTGGACTCCTGCACCGAGTTGGGAGGAGTGCTGTCTAGAACAGAGAAGCTGAGGTTGGACAATAATTAGGTAATAAACTTTTATAGAAACTCCAAAATGTCTATCAGCCAGGTAGGGTGGTTACAATGGTAACAGTGTAAACTGTGAACCAGGTAGAAGTCTGGGAACCACTCACAGCACCCAGTCGTTGATAGCCCCGCAGGGCTTTCCAGAAAGTATATGGCATTATAAATATATTTCTACGAAAGCTGATTCCTACATCATACATATAGATGTATATTTCTACATATATACAAGAATAATATTTTTGTAGTTGGTGCCGTTTTTTTTCTTTTCCTCATCACTTTCTTCGAGGAGCTATTGTTAACTATTATTATTTTTTATATATACATTTTTTTCTCCTTTTTCACTTCTCTCTTTCTCTTCTTCCTTTCTTATAATTTCTGAAAGTGCTTACATCCGATTTTTAGAAGTTTTTTTGTTTGTTCGTTTTGTTTGTTTTTTTTTTACCTTTTTTTCCCCAATTATCTTATGATTATCATTATTTTAACTGTAGTTGCTTTTTGGTTGTTGTCTATATGTCTATGTGTTTCTGATTGCGCATCTGTGGGGTTGTGTGTCTGGTAGCTTTTTGTCTGTCTATTTGCTCATTTGGCCTCAATGAGTTTGGTGTTTTGCTAAATCCTTGGGTTATTTATTTTCCCTAACTCCAATTTTCACATTCAAGAAGAACAATCAGGAGGCTAGAGCTGACAGCTAACCATGCTGCGAATGCAAACCAGCAGGAGTGAAGACAGGGCCTGAGGCATAGGTTCTGAGAACTCAAAACAAAATACTCTACAGCAGTGGGATTTAGCAGCGACAGACACAAATTTCCATAGTGTTGATCTTTTCTGTCTGTCACATCAATCAGCGGCAGGGCTGGAACTGAATGAACACCCCCAGCCTCCATCAAGTGCCTCACCTCTCCCTGCTGAATAGAGACATAGAGTAGTGACCTGGCTGAACAGATATAGATTTCCTTGTGATTAAGGCAGGTGCAAACTCCTGCAATATCTGCTCATTGGAGGTAACTGTGTCACAGCCCTGTGGGGCTATAAATGACTGGGTGTGATAGAGGTACAAGGTGGGGAAGGAGGCATCAACCTTCCCAAACTAATCTATTTGCTGGGTGGGTCCTCCTGACCTCACGGAGCACCGGAGCAAGTCATATTTGAGTTGTCAAACAGACCCCTGCAATCCAGTTGCCAGAGAACTTTTAAGCTCTCCCACCTGAGACAGGTGCTGACTGAGATAATTGATTTGGACCTTTTGAATGAAGGCAATCACCCGAGGACTATCATGGTGCCCTGGGTGTGTGGTTGTAGGAAGTTTTGATTTTCCTTTTCCAATTGTTGCCTGTGGGGGGTGGGGTGACTTACTTGCTGGTATTTCTCTACAGCTGAGACTTCAACCCAGAGTAACTGTTTCACTAGGGTAGGGCAGAGACCAACTGAAAACAAGACAGAACCACCTAGCCCCACCACACCAACTAGGTCACCAGTTTCTCAGGCTGTAGCACTGTACAGGTCCTTGACAAACCTCCAGGGAAAAAGTCAAATGGTGTAAAATAATCATGGGGCGGAATCAGCAGAAAAACTCTGCTAGAACAAATAACCAGAATAGATGAATCCCCACCGTCCCTCCAAGGAAAGGGCAGATGTAAATGAAGATCCCATTCATAAACAGCTGGCCAAGATGTCAGAAATCAAATTCAGAATTTGGATTGCAAACAAAATTAATAGAATGGAGGAAAATTTGGAATTAGAAATTTTAAGAGCAATACAAAGGTCAGAATTAGAAATTCGAGGAGAAATTCAAAAGTTGTCTC
>CAUYPK010051241.1:0-26481 GCA_963574355.1 Loris lydekkerianus | reverse complement strand
ACACTGTTATTTAGAGAATGTGTGTTTGCACCAAATAAATTCAATCTAATCCAAGAAGAAGGGCTCTTCTCAGTGCAGAGAATATCAAATTTGGAGCAAAACCCTCAAACCTAGACATGATTTTGATTCCCCAAGTCATTCTATCTCTTTTTCTGCAAAACAAATTCTTTAAATTCCAAACGTGAAGTATGATACCCAAGAGGTAGCTGTAAACGTATAACAAGATCTGCTCCAGTTCCCTGAATTTGGATATGACACCGCAGTCTCACTTTCCTCTATGAGTAAGTGTCCTTCACATCTGACCTTGGCATCTACATTTCTCTTTAGAAGCTGAGCCCTTGCCCTGTTGAGCTCAGTCCATCCTTCTAAATACAAGCACAGAGCCAGACACACAAGCTTAGAGAAACCACACTGGAGGCTGAAGCTGCATTAGAACCCCAGGGAGCCCCTCAGACCTACCTAATCAGAATCACTAGGAGCAAAAACCCCACAGCCAGCATTTCAACAGGCCCAGGCTGAAGTGCAAGCATAGAGGGACTGGACAGGAGATCCTGAGACTGTACCCAAGGTCTTCTGCCAGTCTATGCAGGAGGTTGTCGAACCATTGATCAGAGTGTAAGGCAAATTACTCTAAGTGGCAGTGTGGGGTCTACTTAAAGGACATGCCCTTCCCAAAGCCAGTTATCCTAGAACAGGATATTAAAACTCAGCAGGCAGACTTGAGACAGAGATGGGGAGTGCCTTTTCCTGGGCACAGCTGTCCTAGGCAGGACTCAGTATGCAAACTGCCAGGTGCTCCTGGGCAATGAGATGAGATGGGGCAATCATCCTTGATGAGGACCACCAGCTGGGGGGCTAGGAAGAGAGGCCCCACGGCCAGAGTGGCTCCCCCTACAGCCACACTGGCCACCCAGGCTCTAAGCTCTCTGCTTTCCCCCCAATAAACCTGCAGTAATGTCAGAAACTCACACCATCTGTGCTGTCGTCTCTTGGCCAGAGCAGTAATCAAGGAGCAGAGCCCAGAGGCTAGTCGGTGAGGATAGTGACCTCCAGAGACATGAGTTCTGTTTTGTCAGTGACAGCCCAGGAGTGGGACGAGGGCTGCGGTGTTTGGAGGAAAGTCAGGGAGGACTTCAGGCACTGTGCTGGGAGTTCAGACGTTGTCCTGAAAGCCAGGGCAGCCACTGAGGAGTCCACAGCAGAAAGAGCAGTACAGTTGGCTTGTGTATGAGGAAAGCAGCCCTAGCAGGCCAGTGACCTGCGTGGGGAGACAGAGTGGGGAGAAGGAAGAAGAGGGATGAGTTAGGAAGAGCCCAGGATCTTTGATTCAGAGGGTGAGTGGGAGAAAGCTTCTGTCCTGCCTTCTCCACCTGCAGCTTCCAGCCTCCCCATCAGGACCCCCTGTCCTTTATCCCACCCAGGACACCCCACCAGGGAGATCCTTTCTAGACAGCACCCTCAGGACCTTGAGAGCTAGTTTTGCCCACTCACTCCCTGGCACTGTTGAAACCACTTGGAGTGAGTTTTCTTTAAGATAACGCTGTTCAGCTGTGGTTATTTATACCTTCAGTCCCTGGGTCAGCAAGGGCATCTGGGGGAGAAATTGACACTGATGCTTAGGGCAGCCTTGCTCCCAAGCTGGGTCAACACGATGCTCCCAGCTGTGCTCCTCTCTGGGAGAAGGTGGCTGGTCCGTGCATTGCCTCGTTCTTTGAGGTAACTGTAGTCATGTTCCTTTGACCCTGCTTCTTTTTGCAGTGGCATTTGACTTAGCTGCAGCCACTGGCTCTGAGGCAGCCAGGGGGGGTTGCCTCACGTCCCAGACCTCCAACTCCAGGATACACCAGTCCCCAACGCCTCAGATGCTGCACCCTGAGAACTAGAGCCACCTGAAGAGACGCTTAGGCGGGTCTAGGGAGGCTGGGCTGACTTTGGCTCTGGCACTCTCCAGTGGCCTGACTGAACCTTGGTCTACCTCCAAGTAGCCTAGGCCGCTCCCAGCCTTTCCTCTCTTTTTCCCTCCTTCCCTGGGGTCAGCCTTGCATCACAGTCTGACAGCTCCCAGACTTGCTGTCTCCCCATTTTCTCTCACATAGGCATTTATGCTAAGAAAGTCCTTGTTTTTATTTTTTTTCAAGACCATGTCTCACTCCATCACTAGGCTGGAGTTCAGGGGCACAATCACAGCTCACTGCAGCCTCGAACTCCTGGTCTCGCGTTATCTTCCCACCTCGGCCTCCCAAAGTTCTGGACCAAAATCCTTGCTTGTTCAATCCTGTCTTGACGTCTGCTTTTCCAAGGACCCAGATGAACACAGCTTTCAAGAAAAGAAAGATAAAGGTTGTGCATTTGGAATCTAAGACCCTTGGGCCCCTGAGTCTTTCAATCATTCCTCAAACATCCATATAGTATTTACCATGTGCCTGGCACTGGGTTGGGCAGTGCTTCCAGTAGGGGACAAGTGAGGGTAGGGAGCTGGAAGTCAGGTCAGAATCCACCAGTCTAACCAGAGCCCTGGGCACTGCCAAGAACCCAGCATGGCTCCATCCCAGACTGGCGCAGGAGGGAAGATAGAAAACCATCCCTTACACCACCCCTCTGAGGAATAGTCTATAGCCCTAATAGAATGACACAGTTGTGGAGGGCATCTAACCAGTTTGACTGACAGGTCCTCAGTACAGGTAAGGCAGAAGAGGAGCCTGGAAGATTAGAAACCACATAGGAAAAGCGTCCTAGCAAAAACCCAAATACAAAATCAAGCTGAACACTTAATCGGTTTACTTATTACAGGCCTTCATCATGAAAATCTGTAAAGTTCTTGCCAATCAGGTGTACTTGTCAAAATTTTCTTTAATCAATTTAGACTCTTAATGAAAATGAATCCCAGGGCATGAGAAAATTTTGTCAACCATCAACGTTGCCTAATCATGGCTAACAGGATTCTCAGACTTACACTTGTCTGAGGATTCAGACACTGATGGCAAGTATATTAAATGAAGTCATTGTAATAGGCAGCCAGCTAGCTCTGCAAAGTGCTGCTCTGTGGTCTGTGGTGGGGATCATTTAACAAAGAGCACTGAGTTGATAGGCTCAATAATCAGGTTAATCTGCCTTTTCCTTACGATCTGGGGGATGTGACAAAAAGGAGTTTCAACATGATCTGAAGACAAGTTGAAGCAGATGAATCTCTTTATCCCACGAAGAAAATCAAGGACCTAAACATTGTTAAGTCTCCACATCTGTCACTAGGTGATTAAACACCCCCAAAGAGCTTTCACTAAGACAAACCTGTAAGAGAACTAACGAGAGGAAAATGTGGGGCTGGACCAAGCCGATAGAGCAGACTTCATGTTGCAGCACAGTTGTCTTAGCCAGATGTTGGGAGCCAAAGTCATTTTTAAAGGTCTTCATCTAGTTGGGGACTATTGCTAACAGACCAGCTCCATGCAACCTGTGAACAGGCGACTTACTTTCTACAGCTCCCTCCCTTCCCTTTGCCTGTCCAGAAATCCCCTCTCCCTCCAACCACAGTAAGAGCAGGGAAGAAAGGGCAGCTGCTAAGTGTCCCCCCAATTTGGTCATTCTCTTCCCCCTGTGACCACACACCCACCACAGTGGGGTTCACTGATAAGTTGCTAGGAACAATGATGTTTGAATAACACTTGTCCCCTGTCTTACTCCACAACCACCCCTCTGATATCTCCAGACTTCTGGTGCAGACTCGCCCACCTGGGCTTTGTCCCTGGCATGTGGGAGGAATGAAGGAAGACTGGTGGTTTCCAGCAGAGGCTGGAGCAGGTGAATGAGGGGGGAAACAGTCCTGAGACGTGGCACAGAGGGGAGCACAGGGCAACCGTGAAGGCAAGGCCAGTGCCAAAGATGCAGGCAAAGAGCAATGCACTAGAGCAGTGGTTCTCAACCTGTGGGTCGCAACGCCTTTTTAACAATGACAATACATTGTGGCATTAGGAAGGCTGAGAACCACTGCACTAGAGGAAAGGAAGAAGGCAGACACGTGGGTAACATGTGAGTTACTCAACATCTGCTTTGTTTTTTAAATTTAGTGCTATAATAAACACAATGGAAATGCAAGCTGGTTTGTGATAATGAAGGATGGGACCTTCCTTACATTTGGGTTTTTTTATTCCAAAAACTTCTGGCCTTCCTTAATATCCCCAATATAGTCCCTAAATACCATAATGTTTGCTAAAAATCCAAAGCCTAAAAATTAAGACAACCTGATGTGAGAGCAAAGTCTTCAAAAATCTTAATCTTAAAAATGGAGGGCGGCGCCTGTGGCTCAGTGAGTAAGGCGCCAACCCCATATGCCGAGGGTGGCGGGTTCAAATCCAGCCCCGGCCAAACTGCAACAAAAAAATAGCCGGACATTGTGGCAGGCACCTGTAGTCTCAGCTACTCCGGAGGCTGAGGCAGGAGAATCGTGGAAGCCCAGGAGCTGGAGGTTGCTGTGAGCTGTGTGATGCCATGGCACTCTACCAAAGGGCCATAAAGTGAGACTTTGTCTCTATTAAAAAAAAAAAAAGAAAGAAAGAAAGAAAGAAAGAAAAGTTTTTACATGGGTGGGGTGGGGTGAGTGGAAGGGGCTGAAAGCAAACACAGCCTCAAACCAGGATCACATTAAGGATCTTGTCCAAGGCCGTGTGAATAAGAAGTTCCAGCAGCCAGATCTTCCCCCAACCTATGCTGAGTTCTTTCCACCATAGTATGGCCTGAGGGTGCATGTCCTGTAGAAAAAAGGGACTCAGTTTTCAAATTCTCAATCCTTTGAGACTGGAACTTTTGTAGGACAGCGAAGCCTTGTTTAATGGTGTTTTTACCCACCTGTTTTCCCCCAGGAATCTGGTCTGGTCCTTTGTATGCCCCTCCCACCTCCATACTTGATTCAAGCCTCTGGATTCATTTCATCGTGGTTGGAGCAATGGGACAGGGGAGGAGATGTTGTAAGCGCATCTTTAATAACATAAGCTGGCTGGCTGGTAAATCCTTTTCAAGGACTGAAGCTTTTGCTGTCTTGCTGCTTTTCAGCCAAATTACAGAAAATGATGTTTGGATGATTAGGTCTGTGATGAAACTGGTTATAGAGGCTATTTCAGAACCCACAGTGGTTCCACTTAAATCCGAACACGGAGACCTGCTGAAAATACTCTATCTAAAACTATTTCAACTCGTTACAGTCTTCTGCACATGTCAATATTCTCTCCTTTGCAGAGGTAATCAATAAGTAAAGAGAAAAAAGAAAACCTTGCTGGAGAAATAAATTTGGCAACCTTGGCCACATAAACTATGGCTTCAATTCTACAACCTTCAGTTGGATTTCTTGGCCCTAATTAGTTGAGCCTTTGTTACATGTATAAGCTGTCGTCTGAACTGTTTTTGTTCTCTAACTGTATTTACTTTTGAAATTGAATTTTTTCATTCCCTAGCGTGCCAAGGATGCTATTGTAGACAATCTGAGCTCACGCAGCATAAAGCTGAGTTAAATTTTGATAACAGCCTGGTTTAGCTTGATCATCAGAGACCCATCAGATCAGTTCTTTTAGTCCCAAATGCCCATTTTTCAGGTGTGGGAGGTCCCACATAGCTCTGAAAAATCAATCATACTAACTGAATAATAGCCAAGGCCCTGTGTGCCGCAGAAACTCTGCAGTACCTCACCTAATTGTTGTTAACATGCGTGAACTATTACTAAGGAGTCGCCACATGCTTTTGTCTTAATTCATACCTTACTTTATGAAGAATTTTCCAGAATAAGGCTTACATGCTACCATGTGGATCACAACCACAAAACAAAATAATTGGTTTGGGTGATGTTTTCCTTCATCGTAACATCAATGTGTTTGTGTTAATCTGCCATATAAGAAAAGCTAGAACACGTACAAATTTAGAAAATGGTCAGGAACCTGCTCCGCAATGTCCGAGGCAACTGGTCTCCCCCTCTGTGATCTCTGGCTTTCCCTCCACCCCACAGCCCTCTGGGAAGACCTAGACTCAAAGATAACTGTATCATACTTACTTTTGGCAAGTGGGATTACTCTTTCCACTCAAACTGTTAATAACCCCTTTGGGGGCTTTGTTTTCTGTTCTTAATTCACTGCAGATTGGATATAATAAAGAAAGTAGAAAATCACGAGAGCCTTTAATACCACATCCAGAGGCCACTATGTCCTGGAGAGCCAACTAGTATCTCAGGAAGGGGCTGCGATAAATAGCTCACTTTTGCAGCTGCACGTGAAGTGCTAGAAACAGAGAAATCTTTGCAAGTATGAAATAAGCTAATAGGGCAGCACCCATAGCTCAGTCAGTAGGGCGCCGGCCACCTAAAATCAACAATGACAACTGCAACAACAACAACAACAAAATAGCCGAGCATTGTGGTGGGCACCTGTAGTCCCAGCTACTTGGGAGGACTGAATCGCTTAAGCACAAGAGTTGAGGTTGCTATGAGCTGTGACACCAAGGCACTCTACCCAGGGCAATAGCTTGAGACTTTATCTCAAAAAAAGAAAAAGAAAGACGCTAATAAACTTGGGTGTGCTTTGTAAATAATAAAGTATGTAAATGTCTATTGCCTTTGTTACTTAGATAAATGTAAATGCAAAAATTCTAACATGTCTCTTTATGATGAATAAGACCTTCATACACAGGAGACCTAAAATGACACCAAAGCGCCACTACCTTTGTCCTCTGTTTGGGTTTCAGTTGTCTCTGTGGAAGGCCTCACATTGCAGGGAGCCCTTGTTCATCTCTTTACATGTCCCCAGCTGGCTGAATGTGATCATTTATAGGGTCCTCTATGACTGAAAGAAGCCAAAATTAAGAGGAAAAGTGATATTCTCAAGTATACAGATTGAAGAGGAAAATTCCCCAACTCAGAAGTGACCACAAGAACAGTAGGAATATGCCAATGTGCAGCACCCCAATTTACAAATAAATTATACAATACTCCTTATTATAAATTCCATAGCCAGTAGGTTCTGGCACAACACTTTGTTGATTTTTCCCAAATTCTTTCATACCAGTACTCAATCTACGGTTGCAATTGACAAACAAGTATAGTTACAACATGAATATGAACATTTTCCTTTACATTAACAAATAAAAAGAAAGTGAAATAATGAAGACACATGTTGTCGATGTTTGCTGTATCAGATGATCTATTCGAATATTAGGAGAATTTCCTCAATTTTCTGGACTAATCACAATATAATAGGTACAGACATGACACATTTTTTAAATATGCATTATTCACATTTTCTTAAGTCTAGACAATTCACAAGAGAATAAATCAGACCCAATTTGTAGCATCTGCAGATTTCCAAGATGTAACTATTCCCATTGTGGTTGAGTCCACACTACCAACGTGATGTCATGGAGTGCAGAGTTGGGATGAAATGTCAATGGCACACCGTAATATACTATTTCCGCCATGCTGGTAAAACAGACATAAGTAACCTCAAGACCAGGGAGAATAGTAAAATGTAGTAGAATAAGTAAGAAGTGATGAGCTATGGGTGTTTATTGCCTGTTTTAATATTATTTAAGTTTATATAACTTTAATTTCTAACGATGGCTGTTTTTAACAACTGGTTCATAAAATTCCTGAAAACTTCACAATCAGCTCTGATGAGTATGAGCCAGCTCTGGGATACTACTGAAGTTTACCCAAAAACATACTTGTGGGGGCCAGGCGAGGCACGGTGGCTCACACCTGTAATTCAAGCATTCTGGAAGGCCAAGGCAGGTGAATTGCTTAAGCTCAGGAGTTCCAGACCAACCTGAGCAGGAGCAAAACTCTGTCTCTACTAAAAGCAGGAAAAACTAGCTGGGCTTTGTGGTAGGCACTTGTAGTCCTAGGTACTTGGGAGGCTGAGGCAAGACTTGAGCCCAGGAGACTGAAGTTGCTGTGAACCATGACGCCAGAGCACTCTACCCAGGATGATAGAATGAGACTTTGTCTCAAAAAATAAAAATAAAAAAACTTGTCTGGGCTGGGCTACATATTCATGTACCTGGGCTTTAGATCTTAGGGAAATTGCCCGATTCTGAGCCCCAATACTTGAGTACTTGAAATGGTAGTTAAGACCTGGAGAAACCAGTCAGAGCTTCTGGGGAAGCTTCTGGATGTTTTTGAAGGCTCCTCCTAAATGTCAGTGTTAATCCATCTGTGTGGTCTCCCTAGTCCAACAATTATACCTAAACAACTATTTTGTTTTGTTCTGAATCCCACCCATTTGAGGAGTGGGGTTACTGAGCTTGGCTGAGTCTTCTTCAAAGCACAGCCTGAGCCCAAGGTCTGATCAGGTTGTTTCTACCAGGAATCAATGGTCAGCCGATAAATCACAGGAAGATGGCTGGCCAGGGGGCTAGAGACACCTCAATAATTTTGTGCTAATCATGTGGGGGATACTTGGTTTAGGAAAAGCAGGCAAAAACATAATAATTTCTGGGCCACATTTGAGTGCAACACTCTGCCTGCCTGTAAAAGGGAGGACAAGGTCGACAGTCACACAGAATGGTATCCAGGCCTTTAATTTATGGTTTGGTGAAATCTTGCTACCACTCCTCTGCCTCCATAGCTTAGGAGAAAATGTAAACAGCAAAGTTCCTGAAAGTCATGAGTTCCTGAAGAGCCTCACATGGTGCACTCAGAAGATGGCATGGCTCATCCACAAGGCCCACATCCCTCTTGGGTCAGGAAGGCGTGGAAATGGGTGGCTAGTCTCACACACAACTTGGGGAAATCCTCCTAATGATATTTCCTACAACTTCAAAAAATTATCAACCTCTAAGCACCCAACAAGAGGAAGAAGTGGTCATGATGAAAATGCTAAGAAGTAAGCAGAGGCCGGGCATGGTGGCTCACACCTATAATTTCAGCACTTTGGGAGGCTGAGGTGGAAGGACTACTTGAGGCCAGGAGTTCGAGACCAGCCCAGGCAATAGAGCGAGACCCCCATCTCTATGAAAAAACTGTTTTAAAGCAGCCAGGCATGATGGTATGCACCTACAGTCTTAAGTCCTAGGGAAGCTGAGGCAGGAGATCACTTATCTCCACTGGGAGATAAAGTAAGATCCCATCTCTAAAAAAAATAAAAATAAAAAATGGCTGGGCATGGTGGCACACACCTGTAATCCTAGCACTCCAGGAGGCCCAGGTGGGTGGATTGCTTGAGGTCACAGGTTAGAGACCAGCCTGAACAAAAGCAAGACACCCATCTCTACTAAAAATAGAAAAACTGAGGCAAGAGTATCATTGGAGCCCAAGAGTTAGAGGTTGCTGTGAGCTATGACACTGCAGCACTCTACTCTGGGTGACACCTTGAGACTCTGTCTCAAAAAATAAGATCAGGTCTAAAATCTTACTTCCCTACTTACCAGCTGTATGACCTGAGCAAGTTGCTTAATGTCCCTGAGCCTCAGTGTCCTCACTAGTAACATGGGAATAATCATTTTACTTACATTTTAAGGTTATCTTCAGATTAAATATATGATTTACATATGTAAAGCAACTAGCACACAATAAATATCTGATTTAGCTTTTAAAAAATGGAACAAGAGGAAGTATCTATAGGTAAGTTTTAAAATAAGCAGAAAATACAAGTTTACTTACCCTCAATTGCTCACAATCTTTTACGTGAAAGAGGTGAGTCATACAATAGATACTAAAAGGCCAGGCATGGTGGCGTACACCTGTAATCCTAGCACTTTGTGTGGGGCAGGGGGCTGGGGGGGCAAGGCAGGAGGCGTTCAATACCAGCCTGAGCAACATAGCAAGAACCTATCCCTCTAAAAACGTTAAAAGTCAGTGAGGCGTGGTCCCAGCTACTTGGGAGGCTAACACAGGCAGATTGTTTAAGGAGTTTGAGGCTGCAGTGAGCTATGATGACACATTGTACTCTCAACAGAGTGAGACTGTGTTCCCCCCCCAAAAAAAGAAGAAAAAAAGAAAGAGGAAGGAGGGAGAGAGGAAGGAAGGAAGGAAGGAAGGAAGGAAGGAAGGAAGGAAGGAAGGAAGGAAGGAAGGAATGAATTACCATCAGTGCAACAGTTGCCAATATGTTAGGGTGATACTCTGAGTAACTTTTAAATGTTCCCTTAATATTATAATCAGTTTGTTCACACAGATTTTTAAACTGAAATTAGAAGGAATGACTTAAAACTCTCTAGCCGGCATCTGCCCAGAGCAGGAGTTCCTGGAAACAGGAAGGTGACGTAAAGTCTTGCCACGTGTGCCCTCCTGATCCTGAAGGAGAAAGCCAAGCCTGGCCAAATTATTTTCATTACCTTGAACAACCTCATATCAAAGTCGGGATGTGTGGATTTACCCCACGTTATCTACATTATCATTTCAATTAAGCATACGGCTGAGGGATCCAATGAAGGAGGCTTGAGTGATGGCTGTAGAATCAATAAAGTCTTTCTGGACTTATCGATTTAGCATTCTCCATGCAGTAGAATTGATTTATGTCCTCAGATTTATTTTGATAACTCAATGATAACTCCACTATACCTAAATTAATGTCCTCTTTTCTTCAGGCTCAAATTTTCTCTAGGCAAGGAAAAAATCTTACATCAAGCCAAACTGCTTTTGCTAAGAAATTCCATGGCTAACAAGATACCATAAATCAAAGAGAACCATGTACTACTCTTATTGCAAATCATCCTTGGCATGGAAAAGTATAACAGCATTTATTTGTTAGCATTTGGGATTGCATCACAGAGGGCCTCTTTCCTGTCAAAACGCATATCTTCCAATACAAATCTATTGTCTAATTGCAATTTCACAAGTGCAATGGGTTATTTAAAAACTACATTAATTTCCAACTCCCACGGCTTAAATTTCCAGCATGTGTGAGATGAGTTGAGTAGGTCCCAACTCCTAATTAGCATAACTATATTGGAAAAGGTAAACCATCATCATCTTCGTATGAAAAATATTCATCTTAGGCATACACAAGCAAGACAGTCAATACCTTATAAATGAATATATTTGTGGTTTTAAAACAAATAAAAAATTATTTCCCATCCAGATCTAACATGTCCTCACATGTCCCCACATGTTTACAATGGGAAAGGAAAAATAGAGAAATTTTTCATTAAGAGAGTGTCAGAATGGAGTAGTCTAAATAATCACCAAGTCCTGCAAGTCTACCTCCTACATAGCCCTGAAATATACCCAGTTCTATCAGCCCATCTGGTCTGGAATTAGCATCACTGCTGGCTGGACACTGTGACAGACTCCTAGATTCCCTTCCCACCACCGCTGATGCTTTTTTCCAATCCATTTTCTACACTGCAGCTGGAAGGCTTGTTTTCAAAAATGCAAATCTTATGACAGTCTGCCTACTCTTTCCCATGGCTCACAATAAAGAAAAATAGATCATCAAAGCAGCCTATGAGATCCTGTCAGTCAGGCTGGGCTTCTCTCAACACCACCAACAGTGAGCACGAGTCTCACACTCAGGCTGGTCCCTTTGGACCCAGCACCCCTGCACCCTCTTTTACTATGCTAACTCTGGCTCAAACACCACTTCTGCTAGGGGGTTCCCTAAGCCTCAAAATGGATTGCAAGATGTCCAAGCTTTTTTTTTTTTTTCTCTGCTGCACACTGGAAAAATAGGAGTTGTCTTGGGCCACACTTTAAATATGAAAACACTAACTGAAAGCTGATTAGCAAAAAAGAAAAAAAAAGAAAAAAAAAAAGGTCCATGCATACTTTTTTAAAAAATTCCAATTGTATGTGGATCTATACAATTAGGCCACACTGTTTGCATTTATAAGGCAAAGTAAGTAGTAGCTCTATCCCTCACACAGGAAGTGTGCTGTATACCCTCACATTGTTCCTGCTGAGAGGGAACCTGCCATCCCCCTCCCTCTCCCCACTCCTAAAATTCAATTGAGCTTTTCTCTCAGCAGCCCAACTTACAATTGCAAGGATGTGGAAACAACCCAAGTGCCTGTCAACACATGAATGGATGCATGAACTGTGGTATGTGTATCCCATGGAATACAACTCAGCCATAAAAACAGATGGAGATCCAGTATCTTTTGTTGCTACAACTTGGGTGGATTTAGAGAGCACTGTGTTGACAGAGCACTCTGTTGACAGGCATCACACGCACTGTGCATACTTTTCAAGATGTTGGACACCACAGATAGGCAAAACATGTCCTTACAACATCAGCATGTGGCCCATGGGCCACAGGTTGGACCTCCCTGGGCTAGACCCTTCTAAAACCTGCACTTCTACTTTGCTGCCTTTTGAGATTCTGTTCGGTTCCGCCTTTCCCATTAGGCTCTAGCTCCTAGAGGATGGAGACATCTGCTCACTCCCCACCCCCCTGACCCTGCCGTGGCAGCTGGCCTACCCTGCTGCTCAGCCCATGTTTGATGACTTCTTGACTGGGTTGGGGCAGACCAGAGGGGACAGGGACCAGAAGAGTAGGAGCATTCGCTGGGTCAGGGCCAGTTGTGATTAAATCCAAGCACACACCACAGGACTCTGTTGGGAAGGGAGGGCCAGGCCAGCGGCAGTGGACACGTCTCAAGTGGAGTGACCAGCAGAGTGTGGGTTGGCTCTCACCGCAGAGCAGGCGGACTATTGATCCACCTGCCCAGCTACTGAAACTTTGCATTTTCAAAGAACTTCAAACGAACAAAAAAGTTGCAAAAACATTATAAATAAACCCCCATATACCCTTTGCCTAGATTCACCCTTTCTCGCCCTTTATTTGCGTAACTTACTAATCAGCATATTCGCCATATTTACTTTATCTTTCTACATATATGTGTGTGTGTGTGCTTAAGTGTACATTGCTGTACACATTATTTTTAATCCTCCTCCTCTTCCTTCTTTTTGCTGAACCATTTCAAATAAGGTGCCAACATCATGTCCCTTTGCCCCTGAATCCCTCAGCATGTGTCTTAGAAATATGAGAACATTCTCTTCTGTAGCTGCGGCTGCAGCTGCAGTGGCATCTATCAAATTCAGAACATTTGTCATTGACACAATATTATTATCTGATTACAACCTATATTCAAATTTTACCAACTTCATTCACATGTTTAAATGTCTCAAATAATTACCAATTGGAGATAGTAAAAAAAAAAAAAATCAGTCTAGCCAACTGGCCAGAACCTTGGCTCAGAAGTTCTCCAGAGGTAGGAAATTATTAAAACCCAGTAAAACCCCCAAACTGAGAAAGTTTCAGGTAAAATAAAACTCCTGGATTTTCTCTGAACAGAAGCAAACCACCTCTAATCATAATTCCAGGATCAGTTTGGCCTCTCAAAATTCCTCCAGAGGCAGCCTCTTTGGGCATATAAAACTTTAAATTAGATCAAATCCATCTCTAATGCATTGCTAGGTAGGTCAATAGCTGAGCACAAGCTCATTCCCACATACAAGTTCCACCTCTCCCAACTGGACCAAAGTGAGCTATGGAAACAAAGTTAATAAGAGCAGGGACAGAGGTTGTACATCGAACAAGCACAGTCAGGGGACAATCAGTAAGTTAAATGGCCCCTGAGAGGCAGTTCACACTCAAAAGAGCAATTTAAACTATTTATGATCACTGATAGGCCCTGAATTAGTTATAACTTCCTAAAGAAAAGATCTTGAAATTACCACAAAGCCAGTACTGGAGATGGTTGCTCAGTGCTCACTGGAGGTCAGCGAGGAGAATGAGCTATTAGTCTGTATTAAGGAGTGAACTCCATGGTAATGGCGAGCTGGTATGTAATACAAATGCGGACAGCCTGACCTTGACTGCCTTTCAGTTCTGGGCACTCCATCTCAAAAGGAAATAGAGGTAGCCACAGGAGGGCCACAGGTGATTAGCGTGTCCGTGAGGACTCAAAACCTCTAAATGAGGAAACGTTTAATTATACCGGCAGCTAATTAGGAAGAACAAAGGAGAAAATGGACAGAGGTGTGTACATGGAAAGAGGTGACTAAGTGAGGCCCCAAAGGTTCTCAATTAGACCTATATAAAACATACTCAAGGTTGCTTTTGAAAGGAAATTTTCAATGGATCAACAAATTCTTTGATAAAAATAAAGGACCAGCCTAGTACAAGCAGTTCCAAACACCTAAATAAATATGTGCCTGTTTGAGATGGACAAAAATGTTAACCAGTTAGGAACTGTGTTTTATACAGGAAACTGGATAGAATAAAGTCCCAAATCCTGTTGATGTTGGTTAGAACAAATTGCCATCAGCTAGAAAGGGATCATGGAACACTCAAGGGTCAGCAAACTCTGGCCCTCTGGCCACTTCCAAGCTTGTTGCCTGTCTTGGTACTGTCAGCAAGGTAAGTAGGATTTTCCATTTAAAAATTATTGAAGTGGGCAGGACACAATTATAATAGGGACTTCAACAAATGCAATCAATGTAACCTAACTCTTTGTACCCTCAATGAATCCCAAACAATAAAAAAAAAAAAGGAAAATTGTTGAAGAAAATCAAAAGCAGGACAATATTTTGTAACAGATGAAAATTATATGAAACTAAATATTCATGTTCATGAGTTTCACTGGAACACAGTCACACAATTCACTTGCACTATAACAGCAGAACTGAGTAGTTGCAACAGAGACTTCATAGTCTAAAATATTTACTTTCTTGTCCTTTTCAGAAAAAGTCTGCCCGCCCACCCCCTGTAAGGTAGAGTAGGGATTAAATATTTATCATGTGGCCAAGCCCCTGGACAACTGACAGCACCCTACTGTTCCCGTGTCCTGCATCTAGAGGGTCATTGAAGTCTCCTGCCAGCGTCTCAGGCCTCACATCCCACAGTCGGAGCTGCCCAATTGCCTGCTGGATTCCGGGAGAGGTTCCCTAGCAACCTGAAGGTGTCCTGCTCTAAACCCTTGACTTCACAGAAGCATCTAGTGAGCAGCTCTCAGAGCCAGTAAAAAACAGAAACAAAGCCATGTCAGCCAGGGTGGGGACACGCCCAGAGGAAGAAGATACATCTCAATTTGCCAGAAAGTTTTTTTGAAAAATAAATAAATACATAAAATTTAGGGGATAATATTATTTTAATCAAATAAATATAATACACATATTATAAATCCATTTTTTATAAAACCTTTTTTATACACAGCAATAGTCCATCATCCCTAAAAAGAACAAAATCACAAGGCTAAGAAGAAAATACTTAGTATTTATGAACACGGTTTGTAGTGAAAATACATTTAAATACATATAACATAGGGAAATTACACAAAATTTATGTTCATCTGTGTGGTCTCCAGCTTAATTTTTGATTAAAAAGAGGATATATAACTTTTAACTTTACCGAGATGTATGTTGCCAATATCTGCCACGAGGGGGCAGCATTCCCCGTTATTTTACTTATTTTCTCAGCCTTTCAACTATCCCTAAAGCCAATGTGTTAGAGTCACGGGAAAACTTGCATATATATTAATAATAAACAGTTACATATTGTATAATGCAACATATATTAGGTATAAGTTATGTACATAGTATTATACAACATATTATGACATATACATTATCTATATACATAGATAAAATACATATTTGGGAGACAGTGGGAATGTGTTTTATATACAGGTAAATAAGGTGAGTCTCACTAGAGCACAGAGAATCCAGTCGGAGTTCACTCATTCTCACTTAAAGAATGAGAGTGGTGCTGCTTAACATTAAGAGAGGAATAGGGGCGGCGCCTGTGGCTCAATGAGTAGGGTGCTGGTCCCATATACCCAGGGTGGTGGGTTCAAACCCAGCCCCAGCCAAACTGCAACAACAACAAAAAATAGTCAAGCATTATGGTGGGCACCTGTAGTCCCAGCTACTTGGGATACTGAGGCAAGAGAATCGCCTAAGCCCAAGAGCTGGAGGTTGCTGTGAGCTGTGATGCCACAGCACTCTACCAAGGGTGACAAAGTGAGACTCTGTCTCTAAAAAAAAAAAAAAGGAGAGAGGAATAGGTATGTCAGAGCCTTCCCATTAGAAAGCTCCAGAAAGGCTTGGGCTATCTAGAAGGCTGCATGGTCACTGACTGGCTTGTGGAAGGAGAGGCAGGACAGGAGTCATGGGATGTACAGGTCAGTAGCCAAGGAATCTGAGCCATGCCCAGTCCAAATCAGAAACCAAGACCACAAGAGACACAAAACCAGAGTTTAGAGAGCCAGAATGACTCCGGGGAGGCCCAGGCCCTGCGGGTGTATTCAGAGTTGCAGGTAAAGCCAGGCCAACAGTCCAGGCCTATAAACAGCAGCAAACCAACGCTCCAAATAGCTCACTTGGTCACATATTCAGAATCTTAAAAATGTGACTTTTAGTTCACTTCCAAAAAAAGACTAGGAGTGGCAGAAGGGAGATTAAAATTCCAGCCTGTGCAGACATTGTGAAACATAAAACCCTGAATGTTTAGGAGTAATTAATGCAGAAACAGCTCAGTCAACATCTAACATCTGCCTCTGGAGCAAGGATGGAAAGTGCTAGAAATGATGGGATTCCCCACATCTTGAAATCTGGACACACAGAACAGTTCCCAGTACAGGTGGGAACATCCCTTTGCTACAGTCAGGACTAAAGTTACCATCAGCACAGTCCATGTACGTGAGGTCCAAGCACATGAAATGTCCATATAGGGTGTGTCAGCACTTATCACACTTTCCCTACAAATCACTTCATTTAATCCCAAAAAAAGACCTATAGGGTAGGTAACAATATCATACCCGTTGTACAGATGAAGAAACAACCTCAGAGAGCTTAGTAACTTGTCCAGGGTCACAATAGTGAGTGATAGTGCCAGGACTTAAAACGTAAAACTCTTTTTGCTCCAAAATTGCCTGTTCTTTCTACCTTTGCTGTTCTCCAGATAGAAGTAGTTGCCTAAGCACCAAGAGACACATAGGAAGGCAAGTGTCAATCAGTAAAAGATTTTTATATATTAAAAAAAAAAAAAAAAGTGGGGTAGGGAAGTACCTGTGGCTCAGTGGGTAGGGCACTGGCTCTATATACCGAGAGTGGTGGGTTTGAACCTGGCCCTGGCCAAATTGCAACAAAAAATAGCCGGGCATTGTGGTGGGCACCTGTAGTCCCAGCTACTCAGGAGGCTAAGGCAAGAGAACCACCTAAGCCCAGGCAATGGAGGTTGCTGTGAGCTGTGATGCCACAGCACTCTACTGAGGGCAACAAAGTGAGACTCTGTCTCAAAAAAAAAAAAGTGGGGTGCCATGGCTCCACCTATAATCCCAGCACTTTGAGAAGCCAAGCAGAATCACCACGAGCTTGAGACCAGCCTGGGTAACATACTGGGACCCCATCGCTACCAAAAAGAAATTTTTTTGAAGAAAAAACAGACAAATGTAAACAAGGGATTTTTTTCCAAAGGCTAATAAGGAGTCAGGGGTCATAAAGAGAAAAAAGAACAAGAATTAGAGAATAAAGAAGGAAAAGATTAGATTCAGAAGGCAGGAGGAAGGAGGGAAAGGGGCAAGAGACTCAGACGTGTCTCTCCAAAAGCAGGCTTAAGAGGTGCCTGCTGCATTTGGCGCCAAATATCCTGAGGGAGCTTTTGTTTGGCAAAAGAATGGAACCAGGAAAGGTGCCTGGTACCTATTGGAAGCTCGGTCAACAGCTGTGGGAGGAATGCAGGAAGGAGGAGGATTCTGGACAGGACTCAGGGCTGCAGGGAGCAAGGGGTGCCAGGGATTAAGCAGAAACAAAGACGGCCAGCGTGTGAGTGAAGTGCCTCTCCGGAGTGCAGGAAGCTACATTCCTCACCTAATTACTTCAGCTTGAGTGTCCCTGGCAAGTGTAGGGCTGGTGGTTTTGTTTCCCTTGTTGAAGCCTTGGGGAGGGAGGGGCTGCAGGGATATGAGAGGCTGGCTCCCCGGGAGGGATCCTTCTGGGGGCAGTGAGCAACAGCAGGTGGGAGGCCAGAGCACACGGATGCTTTATGTGGGTCCCTTTCTGCCCAGAAACAGCGACCAGCCTGGGATTGCCCGCTTTTCCCAGTTCTCCTGCCGTGTTCTCTTGCTTTAAATGAGAGAGACAAAGAAGTGGGGAAAGGGGAGAGAGAAAAATAGAGAAATCAACCGGAATAGTAAGAAGATAGTCATGTCTTCTTACCGGCAGGTAAGGTGATGGAAGGGAGAAAAGAGTGATAACTGGGACAGAACTGTCTGGCGGAAGCAGCCCTCGTGACGAACCTTGCAGTGTCCCCTGCGGTGGCTGCTGACTGCACAGCAGGGCAAGCCCTGCCCTGGCTCCCATTTTCCATGTTTCAGCCCAGGGTAAGAGGCAACTCCAGCAGACCAGAGGACCCTGGGACAAGTGTCCAGTAGTCCCCACCCCCACCCTTATCTAGTTGTACCTGAATCACCTGCTCATCGAAGACTGATGTTTTTGTCTATACCCAGCATGCTTTACCCACCGGCTTCTCCTGACCCCTTGGGGAATTCACCATCACTCTCTGTGGCCCCCTGGGGCTGTGAAACATGGTAGGGACATGGAAAGTGGACACCTTGCCCAGGCTCTCTGCAGTGAATTGATCTGAAGTGACCCAACCAAAGCCAATGGTGGTCTTGCCAAGGCCTGATGTAGGGATATTAAGAGTCCAACCTTCTCATTAGACAGATGTTTCTGAGCTGGAAGAACGCCAATCTGACCCTGCCACCAGTCATCTTCTCTGCCACTCAAAGGGCAGAGACAAACTCCCGCTGATAAAACGTACGTTCCCGGGTCCAGGTACGTCTGAAGCGAGTCCACTCTTGAGCTTCCCAATCACACGAGTAAAATAAATGGCCCCTGTTGTTCACTCTGGTTTGGGTTTAGTTTCTGCAACTTGAGAGCGAACTGAGTCACCTCCCTTCCCAGCCCTCTGTCACTTCCCCAGGCTGCCTTTGCTCTCCTCCCACCTCCGCATAGCTAAGTCTTCTGAGCCCCAACCCAGATGCCACCACCTCTTCCGTGCCGGACCCTTCCTGTGCCAACTCGCCTCTCCCACCTCAGTAGCTCCCTGACACTTTACTTGTACTTTCTGTGTCTATCATTTAGCCTCAGGGAATAAAAAACCTGGCTTAATGGCCACTTAGATAAATAGGAAACCATTTTTCTCACATAATAATAAGCCTGAAGGAAGGCAGCTGCCGGCTTTGATTTGCAGGCCTGACAATGTCAGGGACAGCACCTCTACAGTGGCCTTTGTCTTAGACTTGTCACTTCCACTGGACAGTTCCTGGACAGCCTTGGCCAGCCCCTCCCCCCTCTCCTTGCATGTAGTTCTCAGAATAACATAGTTATGTGGTGGGAATGCAAATCCTGTGACAGGGAGGACCTTGAAAAAGTCCAGTCCTTTTCCCTTTGGGGACTGCAATACCTTGAATGAGGAAAGAACTGCCTAGGACAACCCTGGGAAGCAGGATGTCGATGTCATTCAAGTTTTGCTTAGTGAGTCATGCAACCCGGGCTGGGCTGCCTTTCTGTGTCCTTCAACTTCGGTGTAAGTGGGATACAGACAGTGAAGACTCCATCTGCTCCATACATCTTTCTTGAGCCTTGGGGGACTAGCTCCCAGTGTTTTGTCCTCTGCTGCCTGTCTGTAGGTCATAAATTCACCTCATGTGATTTGTGACATGTTTGTTCTGCCCCACTGGACTCAGGCAACTGCTAAACCTGCAGCCCAGGATGCAGTTACCAGAAATGTTGGGCCTCCTATTCCTAGTCCTAGTGGTTGGCATAGCAACAGTCTTTGTGTCCTCCAAGCAATAGGAGTCCTCCCCTGGGGATGATTGTTAATGAACCTGCTTCCCAACCTCATGGCTACAGGATGGCTGCCATACATGTAGCCATCATATCTGTTGTCCAGGCAAGAAGAGAAGAAGCAGGACCAGTTGCTTCTCCTTTTCAGTCAGGAGAACAAGTTTTCCCAAAACCCACTAGCAGGCTCGGTGCCTGTAGCTCAGTGGCTAAGGCGCCAGCCACATACACCAGAGCTGGCAGGTGGGTTTGAATCCAGCCCAGGCCTACCAAACAACAATAACAACTACAACCAAAAAAATGGCTGGGCGTTGCAGCGGGCCCCTATAGTCCCAGCTACTTGGGGAGACGGAGGCAAGAGAATCACTTAAGCCCAAGAGTTTGAGGTTGCTGTGAGCTGGGACACTACGGCACTCTACCGAGGGCAACATAGTGAAACTCTGTCTATAAAAAAAACCCACTAGCAGACTTGCACTTACAATTCATGACTCCAAACTACATCTTGACCACAACTAGTTATGATGAAGGGTAAGAAATGAACATTTAACTCCCCTGGCCTCCAGAGTAGACAAAGAAGGAGGAGGCTAAGAATGGCTATTAGGTCAGCCTAGGAATAGTGTCCACCCTGCTTTCTTAAGGCTCTGATCACAGTAATATCTTTTATTACAGTTTTTTGCATGCTAAGGTCTGAACTTCCTGTGGGAGGGGCCAAATTCTCTATCACTGCTCTATTCACAGGGCCTAGCACATAACACCCTGATAAATATGTGCCCCGTGACTGTGGTGCTGCTTCCTGCTCAGGCTGAGCAGATTGTGGCTGCAGTGAGTAATTAAATGTGCATCCTTCTTTGATCTCTGAGCTGTCCTGTTTGAAATTCATCTGACAGAGTGGAAAGATACCAGGGAAGTGTATTCCCATGCCTGTCTAATCATCAGAAAGGGTTAAACCTTTTCTATTTCAGGTCTCCTGTGATCAGGAAAGGTCCACTGGCAGGAGGGTCTATTTGGTGCTTTAAAGGCAAGCAATTGTGAGAATTAAGAATTAGCTCTCACCCTGACTATTCCCTTGATAAGGTTAGAATAAAAGCTGTAGTGACATTGCCAATGACCCAGATGTTGGAGAAACCTTGGATTAAGCCACAGAGGCCCTTGCCTCCAAATCCTATAATATTTCATTAACAGAGGCTCAACTTGCAGAATTGGATTTAAATCCAGCACTTGAACGCTCACCCTACCCTGGCCTCTTCCCCATACCTAATCTCATTTTGTCCTCAGAGTGCAGAAAATAATGGTAATGCAGCTGCCGCGGAAAGTGGCTGTATGAGCATATTTCACATTGGGAAGGTTCTTAATAAAGTAAGTGTGTTAAATGCACAAGTCCCTTCTTTTACATTCCTCCTGCCTAGATGGTAAATGATTTGTTACAGTTCCAAACTTCTGCAGCCCTGGGGCTAGGGACAGCCACACTGCCTTTGGCTGGCACGTTGTGTTTGCATGTGCTGGCTCCAGACCCACCTGAAACCCACACAGAGGTGAGTCAAGACAGGGCCGGCATCAGTGCAAGTGGCTGCCCTCCACCCTCACGCCTACCTGTCGGTGAGACAATAACAACAATCACCGCAATTACCATTTGCTGAGAACTTATGACACATGAAGAGCAAGCATTGCACACACTCTCATTCAGCCTTCCAAGAGGCTGGGCAATATCATTACCCCTATTTTGCAGACAACAAAAGTGAGGATCAAAGAGGTTAAATCACCAATCCAGGATCATACTCATAGTGGGTGGAAGAGCCTAAGCTCACAAATGCCCCCACACTCGCATGCCACCACTGCATGAGGATAGGGAGTGGCTGTAAGTCAGTGTGGCAGGATGGACCCACCTGGGAAGTTCGAGGAACCACAACCAATTAAATCTTAACACCTGGATATGAGATTTAAGCTCCCAGCTGCACTGCAGTGCTATAATCTGAATGCTCGTGTCCGCCCCGGAATTCATACATCGAAACCTAATCCTCAATATAATGATGTTGGGAGGTGGGGCTTTGGGAGGCAGACCCCTCAAGAAGGGGGTTAGTGCCCTTCTGGAAGAGGCCCCAGAGAGCTCCCTCACCCCTTCCACCATATGAAGACACAGCCAGAAGGTATCATCTATGCAGAAACTAGGTCCTCACCAAATCTGCCTTGATCTTGGACTTTCTGACTTTCAGAATTTTTTTTAATTTTATAATATTATGAAGTACAAATGTTTTTTGTTACGTCGATCACTTTTGTTATGCTTGAGTCAGGGTTATAAGTGTGCCTATCACCCAGATAGTGTTCATCGCACCTATTAGATAGGTTTTCACCCATCCCCTCGTCCCCCACTCTTCTGGTTGAATTCCACTTTGTTTTACTTCCCTCTGTGCACATGTGTGCTCATCAGTTAGTTCCAATTTAATAGTGAGCACGTGTGGTGTTTGTTTTTCTTTAGATTCTTCAATCTTAGGATAATAGTCTCCAGTACCATCAAAATTGCTGCAATACATCTAATTCATCCTACTTCATGGCTGAGTAGAACTCCATGGTATACATCCATATACTACTTTTTGTTAATCCACTCATGAATTGATGGGCACTTGGGGTGATTCCACATCTTTGCAACTGTGAAGTGTGCTGCAATAAACATTCGAGTGCACGTATCTTTTTCATAAAATGACTCCCAGCTTTCAGAATCTTGAGAAATAAATTTTTATTGTTTCTCAGCCCCCCAGTCCATGACATTTTGTGACAGCAGCCAAATGGACTATGAAATAAAGGTAAAGTTGGAAAGGCACCTTTCTTGGAGTCAGACCTTTGGAGTGACTTTCTGGCTTGGGCATCACAAGGTGCTTGATTTTAGGACCTAATCAACCACCCTGCCCACCTCAGAAGGCACAGGAGCCAAAGGCTGCAGACAACCTGGGTGAACTCTAAAAGGTTCAATAACACACAGCAGCCAGACAGACGCAGGCCAGGGACAGCAAGACCTGCAGCTGCTGCTCTGAAAGAGCTGTATTCTGTGATTGGCCACCTTACCACTGATTTTCTCTATTCATTCAATAAGTATTCACTAAGCATTTAATATGAGTAAGCTGTCAGCTGGAAAGGGAAGACTATAGCGTTCCTTCCCTCCAGAGGAATTATCTTGCATTCCCTGCCCTGCATCCACTCATGACCCAAGGAGAAAAGCTGATGTAAAAAAAATGAATGACAACAGTCACAAGTACATCAAATGTCCATCAGTGGCATAGCCAGAAGGGCTTGAAGCATCCTAGCAAGGAGAGAGCCCCACAATCATGGGGCTTCATGTGGCAGGCTGCAGATGCTAGAGCAGCCTCCCTGCCAGGTGCAGAACAAGTATGTTCTGTGAGAATTCTCCCCATCCCAGGTCAGTTCTGGCCTGAGCAGGGCTGGGAGTTGGGCCTGGAGTTGGCAAGCCAAAATCCACCATGGCAAGAGGGTGAGGTGGGGGAGAGGGAGAAATTGTCAGGTTCTCCTTGGCAGATGGCTGATAGCAGGGCAGCAGGCTTCTCCCACCCCATCCGAACATCCTCAGCAAACATGAAGACCAGAGTTCTCCCCTGGGAAACCCAGACAACAGGAAGTCCCAGCACCACTGGGATGATCAAGCATTACATAGACCTTGGCTCTTATTGATGGAATTCCCTCCAAGGGCTTGGCAGTGTTCACCACATCACCCACTCTATGATCTTAGGGAATCCTCCCAACAATGATGGGAAGGGCACCATTATTATACCTTCATATCCAGAGAGGGAAACTGATTCCCAGAGAAGTAAAGCAATTTTCTCAAGATGACATAACTAATCAATAGCACAGTTAAGTCAAACTCAGACCTGTCTTCTTCTGAAGCCCATCACCTACACCATGGCACACCATATAGCAGGAGTTTGTAACCAGAAGTCCATAGACCTCCAAGGAGTCCATGAATAGAATTCAGGGATCTGCGACCTTAAGTGGGAAAAAAAGAACATCTTTATTCAGTAGCATACTGCCAGGGAATGAGGTGGGTAAAGGGAGTCTTTAACCCCTGCAGGGATATATTTTATCACTGACAATGTTTAAAATCAATGATGCACGTGATAATAAAAGCAACTTCAAGTTGGGTATTGTTTATAAATTTTCTGCAGACTATGTACTCCTTTTGCCTACATTAACATCTAATTAAAATTTCTCATTTCTGTCTATTATGAATATCTGCATCCCCATGGAAGTACTAATAGTAACAGTGACTTTGTCACCAATAAAGTTATTTCACATCACATTACAATTGTTGCAGATGTCTACAATATATGATTTATATTCACAACTGCTTTAAAATTAGAGTGATTAAAGCTCAGCACCCATAGCATCAAGCAGTTAGAGCGCCAGCCACATACACCAGAGCTGGCAGGTTGGAATCCAGCCTGGGCCTCCCAAACGACGACAACTGCAACCAAACAAACAAACAAAAACAAAAACAAACAAACAAAAAAAATAGGTGTTGTGGCAGGCACCTGTAGTCCCATCTACTCAGGAGGCTGAGGCAAGAGAATCACTTAAGCCCAAGAGTTTGAGGTTGCTATGAGCTGTGATGCCATGGCACTCTACCCAAGGTGACAGCTTGAGACTCTGTCTCAAAAACAAATAAATAAATAAATAAATAAATAATAAAAATAAAATAAAATCAGGGTAATTATAAACTGTTGATAGATTTTGCTGTTTAATGGGCTAATACAGAAGATAATCTGTTACTAGATTCACAAATTTGTTTTTGTTTTGTTTTTTGGTGTTGCTTAGCCTTATTTCAATATGATCCATTTCCCCTACAATTCTATGTATTATAAAAGATGTCCCTAGGCTCCACCCAACACATGAAGCAAATGAAGAGCACCGTCTACCCACTCTGTTAGGAGAAAGTGCTATATAATGCTGGAAATATTATAATCTTTGTGCTATTTTACTTTACATGTTTGTGTCTTATTTCTCCTAAGTAAATTACCAGGTCTTTAGAGCATGGACTGAGTCATATACAGTAGAATCTCTATAAGTTGACCACCCAAGTGACTGTAAGAAACTGGTCAATGCATAGAGATGGTCAGCATAAGGAACTAGGCCTACTACACTGATACGTACATGTGGTGCATGTCTGGTCTATGAAAACGAGGTCAACTTAGGGAGGTGGTCAACAAGGGAGGTTCTACTGTAGTTCTTTATTTCCTCCATACACCCTCAAAAAGAGTAGTTACTCAGCCATTGTTTATTGATAGAGACTGATAGAAATCCTTCAAGAGTCAATGATTAAACCAAGTATCATATTCCGTGACTGGGAAACAAACAATATGGAAGAGGAAAGGTATTGAGATCAAACCTTCAGGTAGTTGGCAAACCCCATAAATGGGGTGCTGGACCTTACTTCTTATATACTAAGTATAGCTGGAGGAAAAAATGGTCCATTGGAATTTTCCATCAAGGCTGTTAGGGTAGGTAGGGCAGAGTGCCCAAATTTCATGAGAACCAGAGCAGACTCTAAGCTGGTAAAATACTCCTGAGCAAGATGGCATCATTTTTGAAAACTCTGGAAGACTTATGAAATAATGTAAGATGGCCTGGAATCCCAGTTTCTTGCAAAGAACCCTACTCTAGAAGGGTGGAGCAAGATGGCGGCCAAGTAACAGCTTCCCTGCAATTGGGTACGGTGAGTCTGGGGAGATAAGACTCCAGGCATCTCTGGCTAGTGGGATCTGCCTATAATCATCCCTTTGAGGATACAGGAAGTCAGCAAGAGACTTCTGCACCCCAAGAGGAGGACAAAAACAGTGGAAAACTGGCAAGTGGTTGCATGTGTCTGATCGACCTAATACTGCTGGCAGCCGTAAGTACAAGCAGCAGTGAGACTACAAACTGGAAAGGCCTTCCTGGTGAACAGTTTCGGTGTTTTTGGACTTGGCACTCAGTTGAACTGCCTTGGGGAAAGCTTGAGCAGGAGTGAGGAGAACTTTGGGCATTGTCTGGGGCCCCAGAATGAGCCACTGAGCCAGACAGAGCTAACAGTGTTCAGCTGTGAGCCACAGGGAGCCATTGTGAGAGAACTGCCCGGGCAAGCTTCGCTCTCAGGGTCGCAGAGCAAGGATCGGGCGGGAGCTAGTAACCTAGTGACTGAGCAGCCTAAAGGCGGGGACTGACCTGCCTTACAGCCTTAACTCTCAGGGGCAGAATGAGACCAGTTTTGGCATACTGGAGCCTCGGGCTGTTGCCCTGGGTAGAGTGCCATGGCATCACAGCTCATAGCAACCTCAAACTCCTGTGCTTGGCACTGCCTGGACCTCCATAAGAGCTGCGCCATGACCCCCAACCCGCGACCCGCGCCCGCCTGGCCTCCGCATGCCCTGACCAGGAACTGCAGGAGCCACACAACCCTGCGTCCTCCCTCGTGTACCCTCCCTGCCTCCACACCAGCCCGCTTGTCTGGCCAGAGACTCTGGTAGCTGCATGCCCTCTAGAGCCCTCTCTGCCTCTGTGCAGAGCCCCTCTCCTGGCCAGAGACTGCTGGAGCCCTGGGCTCTCTGTGCCAAAGTCACTGGGCACCAGGCACTCCCAGAACCGTGTGCACCAATCCCGCCCTGTTGCCGGATGCGGGGGTGTCACACTCTGGAGCTGCTCTCACAACCAGAACTCTCTGGCTGGGGAAACCCCAGAAGAGC